>JARFOC010028869.1:0-32092 GCA_031763485.1 Osmoderma eremita
TATTAGGGCTTTTAAATTAAATATTATATTGTCTTTCCAAATATTGAAAAATATACAGGGTGTTCAATTAAAAAAAAAAATACTAAATTTTAAATTATCTTAAAAACGCATCATTCAATTGCTTTTTTCTCAATTGCACCTTAATAAACACTGAATCATTGCTAATTTAACCGAATCTGTAGCATTTATAATAAGAAAGTTAGCAATAGTGCTCCGAAATTTTTGAACACCTTGTATATTTGGTTGTCTTTTTATTATTGATTTACTGCAACTTCAGACTTGACAATCATTTTTGCTCTCTCGATACTTGTAAATTATTACATGCCGCGTATCTTAAGATACAACTGTCATTAGTACTATTTGACTGTGACAAGTAAATAACCTTTATATAGATAATTCAGCTGTAATAGTTCATTTCCCCCTTGGAAAACTATTTAGTTTTGTATCTCTTTCTGATTGCGGAAATTAACGTATATATTACGATCTCACTTACAACTTCCCAATATTATTGTCTAATATCTTTAAACAACGGAATAAAGTGAAATTAGCTACATCATTTAGGTGTGAGCGGACTATACAACGATGTGTGTAATTCTTTTTGAAACAGCCTGTATTCATTGAAAAAGATAAGTCGATGGTTTACTTGCGGTAATATTTGACGTTTTTTTTTTTTCTTGATACAATCATTTCCGACTAGAAAGAATTATTCATTTACATTACTTTCCATACAACCGCACACTCCGTCATGCATACATGACGATATGATTTATCATTAATAAACCGCCGCTTAATTATTGTAAATCATTATAATGTATAAATGTGTGTATAATAATAGGTTGAGTCGGTGAAGAATAAGGAGATAAGGAGAAATTTGTAAACAAATACGTACGGGTTTTAATCTTAAACCGCATGTAGAAATATAGAACTTAACAAAAGGCCGGGAATATAAATAATAAAATTACATACAGTTACGAAACGTGGAAGAAAACAATAAAAATTATTTTTAATTTAACAAAACGGCTTCCTGTATTATAATTTTTTTTTTTTCAATTTTAGTCTTTAAGTAAATCCAATAATTAATTCGCCTAAAATAAGGGACAAAAAAATCCACGTAAGGAAGCAATTAAATTTAGAAGTAAAGGACAAACGATGTATCAAAATTCTTTGAATTCAATCATTATACGATCATAATTCTTAGAGATTTGTACTATAAAGAAACCATATTTTAAAGAACAGGTACAAGAAATCTTTTGTTTAAAACACATGCCACTCTCTTTCTAAGCATTTATCTCCTTTGTGTGTACTACTTTCACTTTGTACATGCGTATGTACTGTATGGACATCATCACGATATAGAAAATAAATAAAAAATAGTTATGTAAATTCTAATCCCTTTTTAAGATATTTATACAAGGTTATCCGAAATTAAACTAGCCAGGGAATTGGTAGTATTTTTTTTGTGCCGGTTGAAGTGGTACAAAATCATTGAACGCTTCAGAGATATTAACAAAAACATTTTCTTAAATGGAACACCGCAACAATGACTTCAAACTTGAAAGGTCAAACCGCGGAGATAATTGCAAAGGAAGCTAGATTATATGAAATCTCTTTAGCTATTCGTTTCTGTTAAAAGTTATTTGGTAATATTTAATTTTATACGCAAATACATAATTAAGGAAGTTTTTGGGTGCCTACATTAATACCGAGTAAGATTTCTAATTTTTTCAACAATACTTAAATACAGGAATTTAAAAAAATCTATATTTAGAGCTATATTTTCCTGTAAAACAAGTTTTGCAAATAAACTAGCTCAACTCATTATTATTTTATTGTTAGGTATAAACGGGATGACATCAATTAGTCTCTCGACGTAACGAACACGCATTAGATAGGGTGAAAAAATGTTGGAATTACTACTACAAGCATATAATTGGTATCACACGATTCACCTCTACTACATTCTAGCTTGATAAATTTAAATTGTCGCAATATTTAGTTTCAAACAGAGTTCTAGTGGCGATTAAACATTGCTGGAATGCGCATAGTACTTTATCGGAAATACTTCCCGACATTCCAAGTGAAACAACAATTAAAGTGATAAGAACAATTGAAATATCTCAAGAACGACATGGCGAAAATTCTTCTATTATTGTGTGCGGTGTTTTCGTCGAATTTAATCTCGTGCGAACAAACTAAATGGTCACCCACCCTAATAGATGTGCGACGAAAGGAATTCCTCGCCTTGGAAGTAGAACTGTGGAAGAATCTCGTTTCGGAAACGACCAATGAGATAGCGTCGACGAAAGAGACATTACCGGAAGTGGCGTTGATCGCCGAGTATGAGAGATTCGGCGACATACTCGACTCCAACTTTACCGACGGTCTAAATGACGGCCTCGAAGTCTTAGAGACGGTTCCACTGTATCAGGAAGTGGAGAGTCTGTTGAGGAGTATCTACGGCCTGTACAAGAGCTTCAGGTCGTTCCAACGGCAACAAACTAGCCCTGGAAGGATACCTTCACCGAAGCAAGCGTGGATAGACTTTACGGACGTCGCGCTGAAAAATCCCAATTACCCCATTACGAAATTATTGGATAGAATCGGATTCTACATCAAAGAGGGGGAGTTATTTGATAGCATTTTGAAGGTACTATTGATTAAGTGAGGCAAAGCGATTATTAAATGTCGCGTGTTCTGCTTTAATTTGACAGATACAAATATCAAAATTTTGACAAATGACATTTATATCTGTCAAATTCCGGCATCATTATTATGATAGTAATGAAATTAGTGAACTAAAAACAAAAAGAATAAATATGTTTATATTTTTTTACAATATAAAAAAAAATATGACAGGCAATCGCGATTTTTTATATTATTTACATATTTTTATCATTACAGGACCTAGATAGTAATTCGGTATGCGTGTCGAAACAATCCTCCAACCAACTACTCTACAACCTCTACAACACGATTGCCTTAACACAGATCAAGGGTTACGCCATCTTGCAATTTTCGTACACCTTACTGGAGCTGTATAAAGTGGGTTCGTTCTCGACAGAGTCGCAACTGTCCCGCGACAAATTTATCAATCGTTCCTTGGAGACGGCCGAAGCAATGAAGCAAGCAATGGATAAGGCGAGTACGCATTTCTGGAAGTGCGATCCGGAGAAATACGTAAAAGGTATGTCGACCATTACAATGGTACATGGTTTTCGAGAAAATTTTAGTTATTTTGTGTTTTATTATTTTTCTGCAGGCGAGAACTACTTGGAGATAACACAATTGCTGCAAGGATACATACAGAACGAGGTGGATCTGAACCCAGACGGCACTTGCAAGGAAAATTGCGCCTATTACCAATACACCAAGAGCCATTCGTGTTACGAGAATCTCTATTGCAGGAAGCAGAGGAGGTGTAAAGGCCGGATATTTAACTGCCGTTTCGTAGACTCCGATATGTGGATATGTCCCGCCGTAAGTGTTGGTCTTTTTTGAAGGAATCTCGGCCGTTATAGTTTTTAATTAAATTCTTCACTTATATAGGAAGCTCACACCGGCAGACGCTACGATTACGTTGAATACGAAAATGGGCGGGTCCTGGGACAAAAGCAGAGTTGCCCCAACAACAGGATCAAGGTAGACAGTTGGTGGCGCTGGTTGTTCTGGCATTGTTCCTACTGTCTGTGTCTTTGCGACGAGGAAGGCATCTATTCCGATAGATACTTCAGTCTGTTGCCGGCCGTGTCTAATCTGACCGAGAACAAGATAGTAACTGGGCTGCGTTTTACCAAGAAGAATAGGATCATACATCTACAAGTGCAGCAAGGTACTCTATTGAGACACGGAGTGATCGACGAAACGAGTTTGGAATGGGTGCCGGTCAGCGACATGAAACTAACAGATCGTTTCGTCTACAATAGGCAACAGTATGTTACTTTGAGTTGGGAAAATCGGGCCTTGGATTTGGACGTTTTGCAAGGAGATAATTCCGCACTACCCAGTCAGCAAGGATTCGTATTGACAGGTAGGCAGAATCTTTTCGCCTTAGACCCTTTTTTACCGTCCATAAGTCGCGATTTTCTCGATCATCTGATTAACAAGTTCCTATCTGTTATTGCCAGGTTCAAGATTCTCTCTCCTTCTGAACATTTGCCATTCTAGGATTCTTTTTGGTCGTCTGTGTTCTAGAATATAATCCACATTACCGAAGATATTTGTTTTCTAACCTTTTGATGATGCAAAATATTGCTCAATTTTTTCAGTTCCATATAATCCATTCCTACAATTCTAATTTTGTCTCTGATTCCTGTTGTAACAGATTACAGCACCATCTATTGTTATTCTCTCTGCAATAATATAAATTCTTTTTTTTTAACTTCTTGTCCATTTTTTTTTCCAAAATAAACTAAAGTATCAAAATTTGTTTGTTAAATCGTACGTCGATATTATTAATTTGGTGTGTGATTGAATAATTAAATCGCAGCTTTAATGCATTTCAGATAACATAACGGAAAACTTGCTGCAAAAGATTCTATTTCCACCTTCCTCAGTAGGAAAAAAACTGAATAATTCCCTGGGTTAACTATTTTGTCGTCTGCCACCTTTTATTTTATTCCAGTTATTCTCAACCTTACGTAATAAAATATATTTTTTAAGAATGCCTATTTCGGTTTAAGTATTCCGATTTTTTTTGTTTGCAGGTGTGAAATTCAAACTGATCGGGTCGCATTTGAACTTCGAGATTCGAGTGACGCCTTTCGACTTCGAGACCGGTAAATTGTACAAACCGAACGACGCGAGCGAATGGAAAGACAATTTAAAAACCGAATTCTCCCTCGCCGATAAAAGGTGAGAACCTCTTAACTTGACAGCCGGTTCAGCACTTTACCCATATATCTCGATTTTTTCAGGACGAAGATCTTGTTGGGCAAGGTAGACGTACCGACCAAAACTAGGAGTGCGAACGTTATCAGATCGAATCACAACCAATATCTAGATTTTATGCATACGGATTTCGATAAAGACGCGGCCCAAACGACCGTGCCGTACGTAGACTCGCAGCCTGTGGTTCCGATCATCGCCATGCCCTTGGCAGGTGCCGGAATCTACTATAAGTCGGCCAGTGGTTACGGAGGATTTATCGGGCTCAAAGTGTTGACGTATAATTTCGGGAATCACTTAGATTTTACGCTGCCTAGTCAGGTACCTGCGTTCGAAGGATTGTCAGAGCGTAGAGGTGTCGAGCCCGAGCCAATGATGAATAAATAACTTACCTATCGCATAAATGTGTATTGATAGGCAAAAGGCCAAAGATAAATTTAACAAGAAAAAAAAAAAGAATAGTCATAGAGTTATAAGATATTCAATACACTTATTATTAATGTAAATCAATCGAATTAATCGATCTGTTTAATATAGATGCCTAAACTTATGTTTATATTAAATTTTAAGTAATACTAGATATAATATTGTGTAACCAAATAATATTTAAGAATCTACTGATAATTTCTATAAAAAAAAATATTTGAATTTAATATACTATTTTATTAATCTAAGAATACGTTTCATTTAAAGGTGTAAGATAACATTTGATAAACGTTTATTCGAAAGTACACGTGTACCATTTCCAAACTACAGATCCTTCGAGCCAAAAAGAATGATAAGACAAGTTGGATTTTCTCCCTTAAATTTTGATATTATGTAGAGATAAATACGAAAAAAGTAGTTTTTTTACTTATCTTGCACATCGTACAAATAAAGTTTATAAAATTATAGAACAATTTAACTGGTCGGGACATCCAAATAGGATGGCAAAAAAGTGGGAAAGGTAACGCAAGTAAGGGAGGGTGAAATGTATTTTTACAATATATACGAAGGAAAGACAAGGAAATTACGAACACGATTCGTATGCACATTCAATTGCGATTGACAGTTACCAAATCGACAGTGTTGCCAACGTCCTCAACAGTATTACCAATAGCAAGAATAACAAACACATTAAGCAATTACTATCAACATTACTGGCTCTTTGCATTTGCCTCGGTGGCTTGTGTGTTTGACCGGTGTCCCCTAGATGGGGTATGTCGTGGCGCAAGCAAGTGGCTGGGACATTTCGCACTGAGTTCGGTGACGCATTAGCGACGAAAGTGGGTTTAACATTCAGAGAGACGCTGAAGACGCCTGGTAGGCAGAAACTCGAGTCCGTCTTTAATGCTTGCACTCCTTTCATTGCCTTTGCTAATATGATGATTCCAGCAATAAACCATGCGCCTATATTGGCATTTTTTACGGTAAATTGTTTTTGGCGCTTTTGATGTTTCTTAACATTATTTTAATTTATTTTAAGTGTCAAATTAATTTTACGCCGCCTGTAAACGAATATACTATATTGTAATAAAATAGATTTATCAAAGAAAATGGAGGGTCAGTGCTTTCTGTAAGTTTCTTTCCGGACACACAGTTAATTTTTATCAAAAGAGAAATCCTTCCTGTTTCGATAATTTTTAGTTTGGAAAGGAACTTATCTACCACAGACGAATTGGATCCACTTACATATTTTTATCAATTAAACCGATTAATGGATTGTGGGAGAGTTAGCGCGCAATTGTATTCTTATCGATAAGATTTTTTCCCATGTATTTCTATTTAAACACATACAAGATAACGAGTTACTCGAATAGATATACTAGCACCTTCCCTGACTTTGTTTAGTCTCGATTTCATTTAATGCTCGGCTGTTTTGCAATTATGGACTCGGTCCTCATAATTTTCGCATACCTCTTGACAGTTGGCGACGCGTCAATGTCTATCGGCGTACCACACGGTATATCCCCCGTGGCTTTTACCACAACTATCGTCACGTATGGTTGGAGTCCCATCGAAGACAAACTCTTCACCCCTGTTTCAAGCAAAGCCATCGAAAAACAAACGAAGATACTGGATAAGATTTATAAAGTTGATAGCGTAGTGAAGGCGTCCAAACAAATAGCGGACTCGACCGACACAAAGGCACTGACGGACCTAATATCATCCAATCGGATCAGCGTTACCGTGGAGAGAGATTTCTACTCGATGCTGCACAGTATGGAAGAGATCGACGGCTATTACGACGAGATGTATACTTATGCAACGATTGGTGTGAACCCGTCTACGATAGAGGATTTCGCCAAGACAGTAGTTTCATATCATAGTTCCTCGGTGAAGCGATTGACGGAGAAGATACACAGACTGTTAGTGCCGCGAAGTAAGAGGTCTGGGTTGTTCGCCATGCTAGCCGGGAGTAACACGGTAAGCAATGGAACGAAAAAGTTGCCTTATAAGCAGGTACTTTCGGACATTACCTATTTACCGAACGGTATTCAAAGAATGTTATTGCTTGCTCCCCTTTTTCATATACAACCGCGGGAGTTATAATATAATGTTTACTATTCGCATATGAAAATAGGCTCTGATTATGTCGCCATTTCCTCAACACTTAAGATAGTATAGTACTGATCCCAACAGTAACGATCATATTGATTCATTCAGATCTTGTACGAAGAGATAGTGTACACCCTCGGACAATCACCACATCAACTCTTTTACAATCTCTACAGCCGGATAGCCCTGACACAGCTCAAAGCGCATGCGATCATGCAACTGTCGTACCAATTACGACAGGTATACGAAAGAGGTAGAGCAAACTAGTACGTCGGTAATTGTGAACAAAAGAAAAGTGATGATTACTTTTCCATTTCCCGATAGGTATGTTTGGGAAAGAAGCGGAATTAGCCAAGAACACGTTTAGACAGAGATCGACGGAAGCAGCTAGGGAAGTCGTGAAGGTCTTGGAAAAGCTACCGAGGCACTATTGGAGATACGACCCGAAAGTATACCGAAAAGGTAAGAGATAATGTATGTAGTATGGTGTAATAATTCTATATTATCATCTTGTAGACGTTAATTATTTGGAAATAACACGCTTAGGACAGGGTTACATAATCAATGAGAAAATCTTGAATAATGGCGGTTCGTGCTACGCCGATTGTGGGAAATACGACGAGGGGACTACTAAAAAATACCTCAATGACGTCTATTTCAAGCGACAGCGTCGCTGCAGCGGCACAATGTACGATTGCCGGCACCTATCCTCCACCGGGATAAATGTCTGTCCAGCTGTTAGTAGGAAAATCTACACAAATATTACCAACTCTGATTGCTAATTCTTTAATTCCTTTCGCATCGTTTAGTATATGAGTTCAGGTCGCAGGTACAACTACGTCGAAACACACGACGAAATAATGGGACCCAAAACTGCCTGTCCTGTCTTCCTAAATATCGTAAGTAGCAGATGGGATTCGTGTCCCTACTGCATCTGCCTGTGCGACGATGCGGGTCCACTTTCGGACAGATACTTCAGTCTACGCCAAGCCGTGTCGGATATTCGAAGGAACAGGGTAGTGACGGGTGTGAGGTTCGCCAAGAAGAATCGGATAATACACCTGCAGGTGCAGCAAGGGGAGCTCTTGCCGAACGGAGCGATCGATGCCGACACGGTGGAATGGGTACCGGTGGACGAGTTTAAATTGAGCGACCGGTATGTCTATCATAGAGAGGATTATTTCAAGTTGGATTGGAAGAATCGAGCGATAGACTTGCACGTCTTATCGGGTGACGATGTAGAGAAAAATCTGGGAGCCGTTTTGTTGACTGGTAAGAATAAGAACTCGCGTAAAACGGGGTATGTGAGATATGTACAAGTGGGATAATTTCATGGATATTGTTTCTTTTAATTTACCAATAAAATTATAATATGTATATATATATCTACCTCGCTAAAAAAATTAAGTAACCAGACAGCTTGTTACAATATTGTGTCAGTGTTTTTATTATTATTAACACTATCTTATTTCGTTTGCCAAGGTGTCCGGTTTAAGACAGTCGAAACAAATGCGCCCGGATCTCTCAACCATCTGAATTTAGAGATCAGAGTAACGCGTTTCCACTTCCAAAAGGGTAAACTGTACCCGGGGCCAACCAGTACATGGATCGATAATATGAGTACTCAATTCTCCGCTACTAACACCAGGTAAATGATGACGTCCAGTTAAAAGACTAAACAATCAGTGAGTATTTACAAATAGGACCGAGATAGTTCTCGAGGACGTAGACATCTCGACCAAGGCGTACAGGAATGTTCCAGTATCGGAGGGTAATCAGTACGTCAAGTTCACGAACACCGCCTTTGAGAAAGACGTCGCTCAGACCACGGTGCCCTTCATCGATTGTCAGGACGTTGTCTCAAGTATGCCGACGCCCTTAATCGGCGCCGGATTGTACTTCAAGGAACGGAAGGGATTCGGTGGGTTTCTCGGTTTGAAAATAGTGACGTACAATTTCAGTAAACATTTACAGTGATTCGTCCAGTGATAGAATTGGTGAATTTTAAGAATTAAATATATCAATTTCAATTTAAATCTTGTAGATTTGTAATGATATTATAAACAAAAATAAACCACATACGCTTTTATCTCGTATGTATATCGGGTTCTTTTTTCTTTATTAAAAAGAAGATTGCGAATGCATTAGTGACATGGTGAGCAACCAGTTATACACCAATAATGGATTTACCTATAACGTATTACAGATAGAAAAAAAACTATTTTTATGTCAAATACCTCTTTAATAGTTTATCGAGAGTATTTATTCATATCGCCAATTAAATATATATATAATTGAAAAGTAGATAATTTATTTAAATCATGATCAAGTACAATAAGCATGCATAATTGGCAATGATAACGTGGTACCAGGAGAATAATAGTTTAAGAAGGGTTAGGGACACGCTTTCACACGTACCACTTCAAAAGATGTATATAAAAAATATATAAATATACTTCTGGGATCACACAACACGTCTGATTGTATAGTTCCAGGCATTCCTCACGTATAGACAGCTGTTTCGGACCGACTTAGTCCTCATCAGTGCACGTCGGAGGAATGCCTGTCGCTCGTTCAATACGCCGTATCGTTAACTAAACGTTAGCACATGTCTTTAGGAAAATCCCAGAGACAGCTAACGCCCAGTCGCATATTCATGGCGTAATCTCCAAAGCGATAATTAGGTTACCTACCAGTCAATAGAGATTCGTGTTAGCGTGTGATCTTAACGGCGTCGAATGACTAAAAAACGTACCACTTCACAACCACGCCGCAACGACAAAACGGTGATTACGCTGCAGTCGAGTCTGACGACCGCACCACAGCGAAAAACGTTGAAGAACGTGCATTTCGCAATAAATGTATTGTGGCCATCATGTAGTGAATATTCTTAAAATTCATATAAAATAGAACAAACAAAAAGCTCGTATCAAAACGCAATTAAGCAATTCCCTATTTTTGTTTTGATAAATTTGAAAGCCTGTTGTGAACATAAAACTTAATCCACATACTCGACAAACAAATTCCAAAGATTGAAAGTTACACGGTGCCACACCAACAAATAAAATGATCCAAAAAGGGAAAGCCCCCAATTATCATTATCAGCAAGTGGTTCTTGCAACTCTCTTTACGGACTTTCGATTTTATGTTAGTTTATGACAGACCACCGTTGGAATTAAACGTGAGGATATTGTACAAAACAAATAAAACTTGTTTTTTTATCAAAAATGTAAGAGGTTTAGAAAGGATTATGAACTTATCACATACGAATTAGAACAAGTTACATAATTTTTATTTATCAATTAAACTTGGATCCAATCAATGCATTGCAAAAAGTTAACGTTCAGTTATCGATAAGCACATTCTCTACGGATTTATTTATTTATTTTTATTCGCATACAAGATAATGAACGACACAAACAGATATACTCACACCTTGCCTGACTTTGTTTAGTCTCGATTTTATTTAATGCCCAACTGTTTCGGAATTATGGAGTCGCTCCTACTAATTTTCGCGTACATCTTGACAGTTTTCGACGCGTCTATGTCTATCAGCGTACCACGCGGTATATCCACCGTAGCATTTACAAAAACCATCGTCACGTCCGGTTGGCGTCCCATTGAAGACAAACTTGTCACCTCCGCTTCAAGAAAAGCCATCGACAAACAAACAATGATATTGGATAAGATGCACGAAGTCGATAACGTAGTGAAGGCGTCCAAACAAATAGCGGAAGCGATCGACGCAAAGGCTCTAATGGACCTGATACTAATCAGCAAGGTTAAAAGAGATTTCGATTCGATGCTGCGCAGCATGGAAAGGATCGACGGGTACTACGACGACTTGTACAATTATATGACGGTGGGTGCGAACCCGTCTACGATAGAGGATTTTGCGAAGACTGCAGTTTCACATCAAACTTCCTCGGTTAAGCGACTGACGGAGAAGATGCACAGACTATTGGTGCCGCGAACCAAGAGGCCTGGGTTGTTTGCCGTGCTCGCCGAAAATAACACGGTAAGCAATGAAAAGAAAAAGTTGCATTATAAACAGGTTCTTTCTGACACTATCTATTCGTTCGAACGGCATTCAAAAAATGTTATTGCTTGCTCCCCTTTTTCATATACACCCACGGGAGTTATAATATAATGTTCACTATTCGGCTCAGATTAAGTTTTTCAGGATAAGATAATATTTACGACTCTCTCTCTCTCTCTCCATACCTTCCTAGCACATATATAGTACTGATCTCAACAGTAACGATCATATTGATTCATTCAGATCTTGTACGAAGAGATAGTGTACACCCTTGGACAATCACCACATCAACTATTCTATAATCTCTACAGCCGGATAGCCCTGACACAGCTCAAAGCGCATGCGATTATGCAACTGTCATACCAATTACGACAGGTATACGAAAGAGGTAGAGTAAACTAGTACGTCTTCAATTTTGAACAAAAGAAAAGTGATGCCTACTTTTCCATTTCCCGATAGGTTTGTCTTGGAAAGAAGCGGCTTTAGCACAGAAGACTTTTAGACAGAGATCGAAGGAAGCAGCTAGGGAAGTAGTGAAGGTCTTGGAAAAGCTACCGAGGCACTATTGGAGATACGACCCAAAAGTATATCGAAAAGGTAAGAGATAATCTATGTATTATGGTGTAAAATAATTCTATATTATCTTATAGACGTTAATTATTTGGAAATAACACGCTTAGGACAGGGTTATATAATCAATGAGAAAATCTTGAATCATGGCAGTTGGTGCTCCGACAATTGTTCGAAATACGAGGAGGCGACTACCAAAAGCTATCTCAACGATGCCTATTTCAGAAAACAACGTCGTTGCGGTGGCACACTGTACGATTGCCAGCACTTATCTTACACCGGAATATACGTCTGTCCAGCTGTAAGTAAGGAGAACGACATAATTGTCAGTTTTAACTGTTAATTCTACATATTCCTTCCGCTTCACTTAGTATATGAGCTCCGGTCGCAGATACAACTACATCGAAAGCCAAGGCGAAGTTATGGGACACAAAACCACGTGTCCTTTATTCATAAATCAGATAAATGCTAGATGGGATCTGTGTCCTTACTGCATCTGCCTGTGTGACGATGCGGGTTCACTTTCGGACAGATTCTTCAGTCTACGCCAGGCCGTGTCAGATATTCGTAGGAACAGGGTGGTGACGGGCGTACGATTCGCCAAGAAGAACAGGATAATACACCTGCAAGTGCAACAGGGAGAGCTCCTGCCGGACGGGGTTATCAATGCCGACACATTGGAATGGGTACCGGTGGAAGGGTTTCAATTGACTGACCGCTACGTCTTTAATAGGGAGGATTATTTCAAGTTGGATTGGAAGAATCGAGCGGTGGACTTGCACGTCTTACCGGACGACGATGTAGAGAAAAATCTGGGAGCGGTTTTGTTGACCGGTAAGCGTAAGAATTCACGTAGAACGGCGTTTGTGGGAAATCTACAAATGGCATAATTTCATGGAAGGCCATATGTGTCGTTATCTTTTAATTTACCAATAGTTATAATGTGTATAATCGTTCCGGGAATCTTTTAATGTATCTAATTCGCTCAAAATTTTCAAATCACCACACAGCTTCTATAAATCCGGAAGAAAGCAACGTTATCTCATTGTTTATATCATCATCGATACAACGGTATTTCTTTCCCCAAGGTGTCCGATTTAAGACAATAGAATCAAGTCTGACCGGATCCCTTCACCATCTGAATTTAGAGATCAGAGTAACGCGTTTCCACTTCCAAAGCGGTAAACTGCACTCGGGACCAACCAGTACATGGATCGACAATCTGAGCACTCAGTTCTCGTCTACTAACACCAGGTAAGACAAAGTGTCGATCGAAGAGAATGAAAAAATCGCTTTATAAATGTTTACACATAGGACCGAGATAGTTCTCGAGAACGTAGACATCGCGACCAAGGCGTACATGAATTTTCCAGTATCGGAGGGTAATCAGTATGTCAAGTTTACGCACACCACCTTTGAAAAAGACGTCGCTCAAACCACGGTGCCCTTCATCGATTGTCAGGACGTCGTCCCCAGTGTTCCGACGCCCCTAATTGGCGCAGGGTTGTACTTCAAGGAAAGGAAGGGTTTCGGCGGATTTCTCGGTTTGAAAATAGTGACGTACGATTTCAGTAAACATCTGTTTTAATTTAAATCTTCTAGATTTGTAATGATATTAAAAAAAGGAACCGTAGTGGTCTTTATCTTGTATGTATATACATACTGCAATGTTTTAAAATCCGAAGAAAATAATTTCTAATTAATTTCAAATAATAACAAATTTTATAAATTGGAATTCTTTTATTTATGTCAAATTGACACAAGCCGAGCAATTTCTGAATGACAATTAACTGACACTTGCTAATTTAATTTAGACTCATATTACCCTTTCTCCCTACAAAACAGTGACCGTCTTTACCGGTTCAGCATCGGATATTAATGGAATCTCTAATGTTAAATTCAAATAACAATCGTATAGGTGGCAGTCCTACGCGTATTCAATTGATCCTGTTGATAAACAATTCGATGGTAGCTATAGCCTCGCTAGCTCACGAACGAACAATAACGATGTAACAGCAAGATGCTGTTAAAGATCATAGCAATACATACATACTTTATCACGTACATACATACGTTGTCAGCGCCATCTAAACACTCTAATATAAAACAAACACCCATTAGTATCGGCTCTGACAACCGTAGTTCCCCGTACTGCAATGTTCTTATCTGCAAGTACTTATCTACTATAGATGTACGCACAAGTCATTATATCGTGCGGCAGTGGATTCGTGGAAATTGTACGTGACATGTACCGTTTATTGGTGGTAGCGTGTGTGTGGCTTCTATGCGAGTCGTACGGCTCGTTTTTCGACGCGGAATGGGGTTTGGTGCACGACAGGTCCATGATACTCACGGCTCACACCGCTGAGGAGAAGCGAGCGAGAATTCTCGAGAGATTTCGTCAGATTGACGGGATCCTAACTAAAAGCGATCGCTCTGGCAACGTGATATCGGACCTAATACAAGTCGCGGACATTATCTACGTAGAGACTGGAAATAGCGCGGTGAGTTTCGACCTTCATCGTTTGAAGGCGAGCCTGTTAGCTACCGAAAAATATTACGAGGAAATGCGAATATTTGCCAATGGGAAGATGGATAAATACCCGATCTCGGACAACGTATATTTCGCAAGAAACCAAATAGAAAGGACGCACGTGTACACAGTAGGGATATTCAATTTTCTAGGTAACATCAACACTGAGGTAAACGACTCGACGCTTAAAAACATCACAGCAAATCGTCATTCGAGACGAACTGATAAGAGACATCCTATCTAAAGTTATCTCTTTCCGTTTTTGTAGAATATTCGCGAACAAATAATACGTACAATGAGACAGTCGGCAAATCAAATGCTTTACCATCTCTATTACCAGATTGCTTTAACGCAAATTAAGGGTTATGTGTTGATACAACTCTCTTATATGTTATTAGAGATTCGAAGCGAACGTAAGTGGCAGTGTGTATAGGGTAAGATCTTTGAGAAATTTTCATAAAATTCCTAGGCCTCTATTGCGTGGAATCGAAGCTTCTTAAGGAAAACTTCCGCAACAATTCTGATCGAGCACTTGCGAAAGTGAAAATCGCATTGGCCAAGACTTCCATTCATTTTTGGCGTTACGATCCCGATATAAACAAAAAGAGTGGTGAGTGTATCAGCTGTTAGGTATCCTAAGTTCTGTCTGTGTAGCTTAATATATTCAAGTATAGAAGGTTCGTATCAACAGGTTTCAATTACTTGGAAATCACTGGTCTTGGTCAGGGATATATGATTAACGAAAACGCTATTGTTCATGGAGGAAGGTGCACTGGAAACTGCCTCTATTATAAGGAGCTTTCAACGAATTCTTACACGCTACATGGAACTACACAATACGACCCATTTTATAGAAAACAGACCAAACACTGTTCTGGTAATTTATACAATTGTAAAACGCTAGCCGATACAGAACTATGGGTATGCCGATCCGTAAGTTTTCACCTTTTAAAATGCGCGTTAAACATCAATTTTACTCGTACTTGCAGGAAAAGAATAGTAACAGGAGGTACGAGTACATCCAATACGCCAGAGAAAGAGCCGTCGCAGGTCAGCCAACAGCGTGTTCCACGAAGGACACAGTAAAGACGACCAACTCGTGCCCTTACTGCCTGTGTCACTGCGACGAATTGGGATTTACATTCAACAAGGCATTCAGCTTACGTGAATCCGTTTCTAATATTGAAAAGAACAAAGTGGTGACGGGCCTGAGGTTTGGTATGAAGAATCGGATAATATACGTGCAGGTACAACAAGGGAAGCTCTTACCGCACGGGAGGATCGATCCCAACACTTTGGAATGGGTACCAGCAAACATTGATAAATATGATACCACTGAAAAGAAATATGTGTACAAGATGGATTGGTACAATAGGATCTTGGACCTGCACATGCTACCCGACGACGCTGACCTTCTGTCTGCGTACGTCTCCGAGGAAGCGGTACTGACCGGTGTTAGATTTAGGAAATTGGAGTCGACGGAGATCGAAGGAAGAGACACGCGTTTGTATCTCGAAATCCAAATGACACGTTTCCATTTCGCTCAAGGTAAATTGTACCCGGAAAGGGCCAGCATGTGGGTCGACGGTCTCGACTGGTCTGAGGAAGAAAGGTAAGTAAAATCGATAATTTCGCTATATGACATTTTATCTTGATAACTAAGGAAAATAAACTACTCTTTAAGAAGTTTCTCCTCTTCAATACCTTGATCTTGTCTTGTAACACATCTACCGTTTGACTATAATTTTAGACACAAATGTTTTGTTTCTTGTAGACGAACGAGGATTGACATAGACAATTTAGACGTACCGACACGTGCCAAGCTCGAGAACACCATACACGAAGGGAAAAATCAGTACGTGAAGTTCACCCCCACCGCCATCAATGAGGACGTAGCCCAGACGATCGTGCCGTTTCTGGACGCCCAGGACGTAGTAACAGCGACGCCGACGGCCCTTCGCGGTGCCGGCTTATATTACAAATCGACGCCGCGATATGGCGGCTTCGTCGGTTTGAAAATTTTGACGTACGACCCGAGTTTAGTTATTTAAGTATCAAATAAGCGTGAAGTTATAGGTGAATATGTAGTTGCAGTTACAGTATCGCATCTTCAAAAATAACTCAAATTCTAGGATACTGCTTCGTCGGTTGGCAGAACGTTACTTCAAGCTTGCCGACGCCCCTGATCAGTGCAGAGTTGTACTATAAAAGAACGGAAGGGATTCGACGGATTTCCAAGAATGAAAATAGTAACGTACGATTTCAGTAAACGTTTATGTTGATTTATTCAGTGATGGAATCCCTAGTTTTTAGAATTAGTTATATGAATTTGGTTGTTGATTTGTAATATTAAATAAACCAAGGTCGCTTTTATCTCACATGAATTTACTTTGCCGTCTTGTCAGCGCTATCTAAAGTCTGTATCATAAAATAAACGTACACCCTCATCGTCTCCGGCAATCGTAATTCCCCGGCTTTGGGTTTTTGTCGGATATAGATAAGCGGACCGTTTTTCGCATAAGTACGGCAGTGGATTCGCGAAAATCGTACGTAATATGCGGCACCATTTATTAGTCCTGGCGTGTGTGTTGCATCTTTGGAAATCGTACGCCTTGTTCGTCGATACGGAATGGTCTTTGATGCAGGACAGACCTGCGATAATCGCGGCTGGTACCGCGGAGGAGAGGCGAGATAGACTTCTAGAGAGATTCCGACAAATTGACCGGATTTTGGTTAAAGGCGAGCCCGCCAGCAGCGTTACATTGAACATGTCACTAGTCGCGCATATTATATCGACTGAAAATAGCACGAGCTCCAACTTTCGCCACTTGGAAGAGAGTCTGTTAAAGACAGAAGAATATTACGAGGATATACAAAGATTTCTCAATGGCAAGATACTGAACTATCCAATCAAGGAGAACTTACACTTGGTACAAAACCATACGGAGAAGATGTACATGTACACAATAGCCACATTCCAATTTTTTGGTAACTTTAACAGTGAGGTAAACAAGTCGACGCCCAAAAATTTCACAACGTATCGTTATTGGTGACGAACTGATAAGAGGTACATATCTTATCTTAACGTTATCCCTTCTCCTTTGTAGAGTATCCACAAACAAGTAGTACGCAGGATGGGACAATCGCTGAATCAGGTGCTCTACCAACTCTACTCACGGATAGCTCTAACGAAAATTAAGGGTTACGTGTTGATACAACTCTTGTATCTGTTATTAGAGATCCGGACAGAACGTGAGTTATAGCTCGTATAAGATGAGATCTTTGAGAAATTTTCATAAAATTCCTAGACTCCTATTGCATGGAACTGAAGAGTCTCAACGAAGATTTCTTTGACAATTCCGATCGGGGGATTGCGAAAGTGAAGAACGCACTGGCGAAAAGTTCAAATCATTTTTGGCGTTACGATCCCGGTGAAAAACGAAAGAATGGTGAGTGTATCCGGTGTAATGGGTATCCTACGCTCTATATGGGTAGTTTAATCTGTACAGTGTCTTCCGGGATAAATCAAACCCAAGTGACCTCTTTTACGCACGCCACGAATACTACAAATTGGCATTACACAACATAAAAAGTACTATATTTGACAACTAGGTAATACTTTAATTAAAAATGTCATTTTATCCAATAAAATAGTTTGTGCTACGATTTCAAGGTCTTCTGCACCCACAATAAGTACTAAAAATATCTAAGTATATCAGTTTCGGTAACTTTATTCGATTATTAAATTTACTATAAACGCTGAAAAAATATTTCACTATTTCGCAGATTTAGCGCACTATTTAGCTTGTCGTTTCAAATTATCAAAAAAAATTGGTTTTCTAAATCGCTATAGTGAACTGAGATTTCTTGCAAAAAGAACGCTACTAATAAGAAAGTTAACCTGTCAATGCTATTACAATTCCGAAAATTTATAGTCAGAAAATAACCATACTACCAGCTAACAACATAGGCAACCAATATTACAATAACCGAGTTTGGGATTGGTCTGTACATACCGGGTTCTTTTTTCTTTATTACACATACATTTATCCTATGTGTAACGATAAAAGGAAAACCGTTAATGCATTAGTGGCATAACAGACAATCGGTTATTTACCAGTTATTTATTCATTTTATATTCACCATCGACGAGCGTGAAACCATAATAAAACCTTGAGCTTCTAGCAAAACCCGGCATTTCCAGTGGTATTACGTTCGTAACAGATCTATTTTAAAGGAACTGCTATTTTTTCTTGTCCAGAAAAATTAAACTTCCCCATATTCAAGAAACTTTTTAGATCTACTAGGAAACTGTTAAAATTTTTACGAAAGTATAGTAGAATCTGGTACGGAAATATAATTTGTATTGGCAAAACGGAGCTCTGAAGAATTTGGTTATATTTTAATAAAGGAAACGCAAAATTTCAAATTTGCAGAAATAAATTACTTTATTCAAACCGTACGATACTTCAAAATGTTTGGCTATTTCTAAAAACGATCTTACAGACCGTTCCTCTACATAACACAGGATATTCATTTCTTCAATATCTGTAGTTGTATATCACTACACACTTGTCTGTCTGTTTGTTATGCAATGTGTGTCAAGAGTGCCATCTACATAACATAATAGCTACATAACATAACTGGTTGCCTGCTATGATCACCAATGCATTGACAGTCGCACATTAGAAAAGTGTATGTGTAATAAAGAAAAAAGAACCCGATATATATGTAGATTTGCTTCAACAGGTTTAAATTACTTGGAAATCACTGGTCTTGGTCAGGGATACATAATTAACGAAAAAGCTCTAGTTGAAGAAAAAAGTTGCACTGGAGAGTGCAACTCGCATAAGATACCTTCACCGAAATTTCCCACGGCGCGGTACGACCCATTTCACGCAATACAAAGTAAACATTGTTCTGGTGATTTATATAACTGTAAAACGCTATCCGATACAGAACTACGGGTATGCCAATCCGTAAGTTATCTCCTTTAAAAACGCGACTTTACTTGCAAACATCGATGTTACTCATGCTTGCAGGACAGAAATAGTAACAGGAGGTACGAGTACATCCAGTACGCAACAAAAGGAAAGATCAAAGGTCGACCAGCATCTTGTTCCAGTACGGACAAAATAACAACGTCAAAATCGTGCTCCCACTGTCTGTGTCACTGCGACCAACGGGGACGACTTAGATCCAACAGGACATTCAGTTTACGTGAGTCCGTTTCTAACATCGAAAATAACAAAGCGGTGACGGGCTTGAGATTTGGCATGACGAATCAGATAATATACGTGCAGGTGCAGCAAGGGAAGCTCTTACCGCACGGGAGGATCGACGCGAACACTTTGGAATGGGTACCAGTGCATATCGGTCAACGTGACCACCTCGCCAAGAGAGATATGTTCGAGATGAATTGGTACAATAAGATCTTAGACCTGCACGTGCTACCCGATGACGCAGACACAACGTACGTTCCCGAGGAAGCGGTACTGACCGGTGTTAGGTTTAGGAAATTGGAGTCGTCGGAGATCGAAGGAAGAGACACGCGTTTGTATCTCGAAATTCAAATGACGCGTTTCAATTTCGCCCAAGGTAAATTGTATCCGGAAAGGGCCAGCATGTGGGTCGACGGTCTTGAGCGGTATAAGGAAGACAGGTGAGTGCAGGTTTCGTAACGACATACTGTGTGGCTCAGTTTTTATTGGCTAACCGGTAACATCATTATACGATAAGGTAAGAGCATAAGGTTCCGCACAAGTTCAATCATCTTGATCTTGTCTTATAACACAGCCACAGCTTCGGAAACATCTGGGGCAGGGTGTATATGTAGTTGTATTGAGCGTACTTATTTTCTGTAGGACGGAGATAAACGTAGATGATTTAGACGTGCCGACACGCGCCAAGCTCGAGAACACCATACACGAAGGGAAATACCAGTATGTGAAGTTTACTCCCACCTCCATCGACTGGGATGTAGCCCAGACGATGGTACCGTTTCTAGACGCCCAGGACGTAGTACCCTCGTCGCCGATGGCTCTACGTGGTGCCGGGTTGTATTACAAATCGACACCGGGCTATGGCGGTTTCGTCGGCTTGAAAGTTTTGACGTACGACCCGAGTATACATTTTTCAAATTCAGATATTTAAATATGGAATAAGAGTATAGTTATTGATATGGAAATACATAGGATTATATATTATAGTGCAACTGTAAATACACACTTTCAATGGTTCCGTCAAGTTCCGATTACGCCAGACCTGAAACTACATCAACTTCTAGTTTCCGTTCAAACGAGAACTGGAATATGAATGATCGGAAGATTGTGCAGCGACCTTAAGTGCTAAATTAACCGGGTTTTTACTAATAATACACCTGACGTGATTTCTGTACCTGAAACTTTTTAATATCGAATATATTCTATAAAATTTTGAAAAAATACATGATTTCATTATTTAATAACATTTCTACTACTTGAAATCACAAAAAAATGTGGCAATAACGATTAATATTCGAGGAAAATAGATTTTAAAATAAAAAATTCAATGTAAGTTGATGTACTATTAATATTTTTTTATAAGAACGCAGTAATATAATTCAAAATCAAACGTAGGTTTCCTACTATCACACTTCAACCGATTTAACTAACGGAACATCAACAAGGGATTATTGATAACGAGTGCCATTTCGACAGAAATTAAACAAATTGACGAACCAGTACCAACCACGAAAACAGGGTTCTTTTGTAAAACAAAAATTCAAAGTGACAATAATAATTGCATTTACATACATATTCCTAAATATTTACAGGACATACTCGTATATGCAACCATTTTAACACGACTGCAACGAACGGTTGCATACCAATCGCATAAAGTAACCGTATAAAACTCACCTGAACCCTAAGCGGATGCATCATCAATAGGTGCAGGACCTCGGGCGCAGGTAGCACCTCGTTCAAGGTGATGCCCTGCTTGGCAACAGCCTGGCATAGGAAAACGGCCAAGTAGCGATGCAACGGCAGATGGAACGATACTTGCAAGCTATCATCCTAAGAAATATTAACAGAATTAAAAGTCAATCACTAAAACCTGGGACACGACCTACGTTGGTATAAAGTAACAGGTGTTAATGTTGGGCAAATTCACGAAGAGTCGTGATTATTAAATTACGGGTAATTGAATAATTAAAAACAAAACAAGAACTGTTGGTAAAATATAGGAAAATTGAAAATTTCAATATTAAAAGGGTTTAGTTGGAAGTTCAATTGTTCTTTCTCTTGTTTGCCCTGACTTTGTTTCGATACCTCCTAATAGCGACATTAGCTTTTAGAAAATCAAAAATTACAAGGTTGGTATTAATTTAACATATCTAATTTCAAGTGTCAAAATAATTCGACATATCTTTAGATCATATATATTACATGGATACCGCTATGTTTCCAACATATCACAGATATAAAAAAGAATCAGCATTTCTGTCTAACAACGGTTATTCGTATTTTTTTATTGGCACCTGACCACGCGTGAGGTGCGCGCGAAATTTGAATTAAATTTGACATACATCAGAGATAAACCTAATTTTTTAATGTCAACATACAATAGCTTGCTCATACAGAATGATAGACAACAGTAGTTGACATTGACCACAAATTGACAGAAGTCTAACCTAACTCTAATGGCAGTCTGTCTAACGCCCGATTAATAAATTGTGAAATCGCATACGTCCCATTATAAATCGCACGGAATCCGCATGCATTTCCGTTTCCGGTTCCACGTGTGGTCAGATAAGGGATAGCTACATATAATGTTCATAAGCAAGAAAGTAATAGCGGTATCCATGTAATATATATGATCTAAGAACATATCTAATTTGAAACGTCAAAATGACAGGTCTAAATAATTAGGCTAATCAAACGATTAAATTTGTGTTAATAAATGAATATTCTTATTATAATCGTAATGTTTCTATTGTACAAAATACGATTCCATATATTTTCTTACTGAATTATACACACTGATTCACGAGAATTGACCTGAGTTGGCAATATCGAATTTAAAACATCATTGCGAGATTGGCCAACCTGCTCATATTTATCTTTATTGGTTATGTTTATTATTTACATCTTCCTGCATATACATGAAATGAAATTATTTTTTAGGGTCTATAGACGATAGTACCTTCCAAAAAAAAACCTAAAGAATTTATAAAATAGAAATAAATAAAATAAACAACATAACAAATACGAACTTGAAATGGCAGATGTTATTTTGACATTGACACATGGAAAAACTCAGAATGACCAATCTATGAAAACAAATATTACCTATTTCCCCCACCAATTAGGGCTATTTAGGTGTCAACCTCTACGAAACACTATATTCGTTAAAAAATATCACTTACCACAGTTGGATTATGGAAGTTGATAGCGTCGAACCACTCCAATACAGAATACAGGCACACGGTGAGCAGTTTGCGGGTGAGGTGGGCGGTGCTGTTGTCGGTCAGGTGGGACACCAATGCCCACATGGGATACGCGCTGGCTTCCAATTCGGCGCTGAATGCGGCATAGTACGTGTTCGGTTCGAATTCGACGTGCTGGTTTAGTTCGCGTTGGTTCACGTTCATCCCTGAGGAATAAGAGTGTGAATCAACAAGACACGTGGACACAAACATATTCAAGCAACAATCTTTGTAATTAATCGTTAATAATTACAGTTAAAAAGGTCGAAGAAATCTGAAAAAAATCAAATTTAAAACGATACAGCAAAGCATTCCTGTAATAATTGCAACTATTAGATGCCATGTATAAGTTGTCGGCGTCGATAATTGAAAGAAGAACAGAACAACACGTTAAAAACTCGCTAATGCAATACCAATCAGGTTACAGGAAAACTAGAACAACCGCGAATTAAAAAAAGAAACGATTTTTTCCGAAAGTAATTCTTTAGTCTGCTTCGCAAAATGTTCGATAAACTGGGTGTCCCACATAAATAAATATAAGTAGGAAGCATATCTTTTGAAACCGGAATCGAAGTAATGTGAAAATGTTATAATAAATTCGATATTTTTTGCTATATTCATACAAAATTTCAAAGAAGAAATACTCCTCAAACAACAAAGTTATTTCATTGACCGTTCCAGGACCGTTTCGAACAAAAACAGAATATAAAAGTTATCATATGGTCTTGTCATTACCTTGAAACATGGACAGGAAGGCAAGCCACATCTGCAAGAGAGAATCGTCTGCCATGAACTTGAGAGCTACAGGTCTGTGTGAAAGGACGTTGTTCAGATCGGACACCAACGGCCAATAGCAGTGCTCCTTCATCACCGATTTACCGCAATCGACTACGTAATGGAAGTTCTTCTCGGAATCTGAAAAAAAAAGAAGTTTTTCCTTTTTTAAAACAGACAACAACAGATATATTTATTACACTTACTATGAAGCGTGTTCCTAATCAAGATCTTGCTCATCATATACTTCAAACTGACCACCATGATGTGTAAGAGATTCAATTGCTCGGTCATGCGCAACGCCAAACTCTCGTTCGAAAATAATTGCACGCTCACGTGCACCACGCGATTACTCAACGTGTCCGGGTCCTGCGACTTCTCCAGCATCATCGAGATCCTGCTGTAGTGCAGGACGAACGCCCTGGTCAACGCCTCCTTGTAATCGACGTCTGGCAACATGTTCAACAGGAGACACACGACTTTCTGCGGGAACTCGAACTTTACGGTCCAAAAGACCAACTCCTCGAGAAAGGTCTTGTGCACCAGCGACTCCAGACCGGAAGAACCGCCTCCGAGTTCGTCGCTGGCGCTCTCCGGATTCGGTAGGGAGAGTATGGCTTCCTCGTAGATGCGTTTCGATTCGGCAATGTACTGGGCGTATTCTGTGTCGGGCGGATTCGGAACTTCGTTCAACAATCGATACATCTAAAACGGAATATACAAATGAAATCTTTAAATTAAATCGTGTCGTTATTGTATTGCATCGGCCGTAGTATTTCCCGAAGACGCACCTGGGGGTTAGTTAGAGCTTGCGTCATGACGCGCCTCATCAGTCCGCCCATGTTATTGAAATCCAACAGCATGGTGATGAAGGTATCGGCCTCCTGTATGGCTGTCTTGTCCGCGCCGGGAATCTTGCTGTTCTCCCTTAAGTGCTGGATCAGTCTTAATATGATGCGAGGCATCATGGCGTCCGCCACGCACATCAAATCGTGAGGTGCGTTGCCCTTATTCACGCTCTTATTGGGGCCGTGCCTATCGCAAAACCTACCGACAACAGATACCAAAACATTTCATTTCATATATTGCCTTGAAAAGTATTTCCTATTCTAGTTTAACGAGGTATGCCATTTCGTAAATTTTAAATTCATATATTTAATTCACCCAAACTTATTAAATATTCTTAGATCAACTTACATTAAAACGCAGGCCGGTCTTAAAGCATTTTATCAAAAGAAAAATATCTATTTTTTTGAACTTAAATTGATCGACATTTACTCATTACTGAACACAAGGTATAGAAACATTTATACGTTCATACGAGCATGGTAATACATATTATGTAAGTTTTATTATGTCATTCCATAAATTATCATAATGCCGATCAATATATGTACCTATTACAAGCCTATCCTCTACCAGTAACAACAATTATAGTAATACATGCACGAGGTATAATTATTCTGTTATATGCAGCCTTTTATGCATATATTACAATATAATACTTACGCGGATATTATGCAAGCAAACACAACTACATACCTACCTAAAGGTATCGAACAAAACACACCGCAAACGCGGAAAGGGAAATAAAATGATAATGCACAAAGAAATCCAGGACAACCGCCCTGAGTTGGCAATTGTACCAATTTAAAATGCGGCAACATCGCAAGATTGGCCATTCTGACTATTTCACTTTGTAATGTTTATAATTTTTATTTTATGACAAAAAAACCTCAGGATGATCAATCAAATAAATAAATATTATATATTACCGATTTCCGTATTAATCCACTACCAACTTCCCGGACAGCTGTAGCGGATCCCTCAGTATATACTAATATTTATTTTTAAAAAAATAATTCTTACCCTGTTTCTTTCATGACGGAGGTGTCACCACAATCACAAGCACCGCCCGCTTGACTCAGGAACATGTTAAAGTCGTGTCGCTGGTGGTTGCCCTTTTTGAAGCATTCCGTGCACAGCGACATACAGGGTGATATTCCGCACGTGCGGCATCTGTACGCCACGAAATTTGGCGTCCAAACTAAACCGCAAGTTGTAGCATTGTCGTAAGTTCTCACTTAAAAAAAAACACAATAAATCAATATATAGTATAAATGACATTGACAGGTACCTATGTCGGTGTCATTTTCAAAACCTATTTATTTATAATTATTGATTCGTCCATTCGTTAAGTCTTCACTATTGATAACCGTGTGATTTATGGAGTGACTTTGCAGATTAGATAATCAAATTAGTAAAAAAATTTGCGCCAATTAAAATGGTAATAACAGAAAAGAAATTATTTGACAATGGCGAACACCTGTATTTATAAAGCGTAGGTGTAGATCAATATTTACAACAACCACACATTTATTTTATTTGTGACATATTGACAAAAACAGTTAAAACAGCTTTTGAAGCTTGAATGTGAGAATACTAATTTTTCTATTTAAAAATAGCTGCTTTACTAATACTTGCACCCAACAAATAAAAATAACCAAGCAAGCAAGGACTAATAGCCAACACCAAGTCTTAAACAAGTGAACATCGTGACGGTATATGACGTAATATTATAAATATGATGAAGTTATTTGTAATTGGCTTTATTTATATTTAATTTCCTCTAAGTTTTTAGTGTTATTACAGTGTGTATAAAACATGTAAAAACTATACTAAAAACAGGCGAACAATTGAAATATAAAAACCAATAAGTTCATTTGAGCAAAATAAACAATCAAAATGTAACAAAAGAATATCGCACAGCATTATAATGAGAATTTTATTTTATGTATGTGACATTGGAAGAACACTGCGAATGAACCAAGTATTTACTATTGCATATTATGCTGATATTATTATTATATAGTAATTTATTAAATTCCTTTCAACGCCATAGGATACACAAAAAAGGGTTGATGTCACACTTTGCCCCATTTACTAGCAAACTGACAGTCCCTATAGACAAAAAATATTATGCAATGTTTCCGGTGAAATGCCACAAAATATGTGGAGACAATTATGATTTGAAAATAAAAAATATTCAGAGAAAGGAAATGTCAAATGAATCTTATACATTTAAATTGTTCTAAAAGATAACCAAATTTGTTTTAATTTATAATTTTGCTTATCATTTATCACTTTATCAAAATGTGTCTGGGCCTTATAATATTGTAGAACTTACTAACAAATAACTATTTATACAGATTTTATAATTTGCATAATTTGTTTGAACTGTTTTGATAATGCACGGATTTGCGAATTCATCATCATACATTTTTTAGAGGTTATATCATCGAGATTACTGCATTTATACTTTGCGCACAGAATTTGGTGTTGGATAGATCGAAAGCATAAGATAAACAAGTTAAAAAGGGAAAATGAGTGGTCTGTTTTCTATTTTGAACAGATTTTATGTATGTTTAAAATATCGTTATAGGTAATAAAAGTGCAAATTTATGTAAATCTTAATGAAAATTTCATATCTGGCTATTTTTATTACTTTTATAATCGTTAGTCGAATGGATAATGTGGTGATATGGCAAAAATATCACGCAAAAATGTAGTAAACTTGGAAAATACATCCCCTGAACAGGGCCACCACGGCCAGTCATACGTCAAAAAAAGCCCAAGGACAGAAATCCAAGGTAAATGTCAAATCTCGCGTATCTCGTCCGTACCTGTACTCGAAAATTCGTCGGGAGTTCTGCCCCCGGCCATCAACCATTTGCACCAGTCGATAGTATCCCATTCGTCTATAGCTTTCGCCGGATTCAGCAGATTGTCCAGCACCTCGTTCAGGTGCTTCGGACTGGTCGTATTCGAGCAATCCGCATGGATGTAAGCGGCAGCCGCACGTTTACCTTTTGCCATCAACACCTTAGCCTCGAAAGTTGAACTTGAGGCCATCATCTCTTCTTCTTCGGTTCGGTCCTCCGCTATACAGACTACTACTAGGCGCACATTTTCCTATATCGCGTAAGAAGAGACCGGAGTCCTCGGCCAAAACACAGCAGCGCTATATAGTGGCGTCTCGTAAAATGTTGTCCCGCTGTCACTGGCTTGTAATATACGAAATAATAATTGTCACTTGAAGCAACACAGCATGGTTACTACACTTTTTTTCTCACAAATACAACGCACACAGAGACAACGGCAATGATGTTTTCTATCAACGTGATTATTAACGTGCTGGGACTACTACGGTCCGTACTTGCCACTGCGTTCGCGGCCCGCTTTCAATAACGAAAATAGTTATACGTCACTCGGTCGTAACAAACGTTTCTTTTGTCCGTCGCGCCCATTATAAGATGCACGAAGAATTCGTTGATTTGTGCATTGAAAACACGATTTTATCCGTCACCGAATAGTGTAGATGTAAAGCGGACCGACAGGTTGCGAATTGAATTATAAAATGCAACGACTATACGCGACTCTCGCGAACTTCCAGATATGTTTATCTCTTTTTCCGCCTGACGTACGTCCTCAGAAGGTGAAAATTATTTTGAACAGTCATAGAACTTTGGTGGCGCGCGATACTGAGCTTTAAATCCCGGCGGACTAAGGCTAATCTTACGGCTAGAGGTTATTGTTGCTTGATTCTTCTTGATCATATGATATCGAGTCCGACTTACGTAAACTTCTAGAATGAAATTAGCAACGAGCAGTGTTTGAGAAATGTATGTGGAATATCATAAATGATTCCTTTGCTATTACCCTCTATTACGCTATTTTATTAAGGCGTTGTTAATAATACTACAAAAATTAAAATGGAAACCCTGTGATAAAGAATTACTTTACCCCAATTAAAATTTGTAAAACTATATTATTATGGCTGAATTACGCTTATAAAATAGAAAAGTAGACAAACATGAAGCTAAATAAACATTCATTAAAATAAAAGGCATTTTTTTGAAATAAATGGCAAAAGAGAAATAAAAGGCGCCCTCAAGCGACCTATCATTGTACAAATTAATTCAATCAGCTTCAACTTCACTTGAATTACCAAAACCTATAATCTAAAATAGCACCACGTGGTTTGATATTCTAATAAATTATTCTACAAATCTTTAAAATAAAACGGTGAATAATGAGCGAAGATAGTGCTTCAGAAACCGAAGAAACCGATACTGCAACAGAGATTAAACCTGGAGAAGAGTTAACCGAAGCCAAACCTGTCACATGGAAAGATCTTGTAAGACATTGGACACTCCAAACTTGTTACAACAATCCATCTTCTCGCTGATTTTTAGGGTTTGGTCGATGTCTTATGCACCGCCTGTGAACAATTAAAATGGAAAGAACCGTCGAAGATTCAGAAAGAAGCGATACCTGTCGCCTTGCAAGGAAAAGACATTATCGGCTTAGCCGAGACCGGATCTGGAAAGACAGCAGCTTTCGCACTTCCCATCCTTCAAGCGTTATTGGAGAATCCGCAGAGGTACTTCGCCCTAATCCTTACACCGACGAGAGAGTTGGCTTTCCAAATTTCCGAACAGTTCGAAGCATTGGGTACCAGTATCGGGGTGAAATGTGCAGTTATAGTTGGAGGGATGGACATGATGTCGCAGGCTTTAGTTTTGGCGAAGAAGCCTCACGTTTTAATTGCTACACCAGGACGATTAATCGATCATCTTGAAAATACGAAAGGATTTAATTTGCGTGCATTGAAATTCTTGGTAGGTAACGAAGGAAAAAGTGAAGAATATGCGCCTCGCGTAATTTTTCAGATTTCTTTTATGTGTAGATGAGCTAAAAAGAAACAAGTGAAATAATTGGGAGGTTAATAAATTGAATAAACACATTGTATCAGATCACTCTTCCCTTGGACACTTGTTTCGAGAATCCATGTATTCCCAAAACATGTGTTCCGAATTTATTAATATATTGTGCCGGAAGAGATTTTTTAAAATAAAAGTACGCAAGACGTATTCTTCACTTACAAAGTGATTTTTATGGAATGCAGTTTCCTGTGATTTTATCGAAATAGGTGATGGATGAAGCAGATCGTATTTTAAATATGGATTTTGAAGTGGAGGTTGATAAGATTTTGAAGGTCATTCCACGTGAACGTAGAACTTTTTTGTTTAGCGCAACGATGACAAAAAAGGTCAAGAAATTGCAAAGAGCGTGCTTGCAGGATCCAGTCAGGGTTGAAGTTTCTACGAAATATCAAACAGTTGAGAAGTTGCAGCAATCTTATATTTTTATACCTGTAAAGTTCAAAGTGAGTTTTGTACAGTGTTTTATTTTACCTCCATCGAATCGGTGATGTACAGTTTTGAAATAGATATAATATGTGTTGATTCAATATTTTTTACAGGATATTTATTTGGTTCATATTTTAAACGAATTATCTGGCAACAGCTTTATGATATTTTGTTCGACGTGTAATAATACCATGAGAACGGCTTTGATGTTGCGAAATTTAGGATTTACAGCTGTTCCTTTACATGGGCAGATGTCTCAGAACAAAAGACTAGCTGCTTTAATGAAATTTAAGGCGAAAAATAGGTCAATACTTATATCAACTGATGTCGCTAGCAGGTTAGTCAATTAAAGTTCAATTATTACATTTCAGATGTCATATCTTGGCTAATATTCAATTAAAATGCTTTACAATGATGTACAACTGTAATTTGATTTACGATGATAAAATTATTACATTCGTCACTACCTCTGAGTTTAAATTAATAATGTTTTATATTTTTCCTACTTTATCGATGCAGTTCTTTCAAATAAATTAACTTACAGGGGTTTAGACATTCCACATGTTGATGTCGTAATAAATTTCGATATACCAACCCACAGTAAGGATTACATACATCGTGTTGGTAGAACTGCTAGGGCTGGGAGATCAGGTCGGGCAATAACATTCGTTACACAGGTAAAATTAAGGATATATCGTTAAACACCCTTAAAATATCGGTATTTTTAGTATGATGTGGAATTATATCAAAGGATCGAGGAATTAATTTGCAAGAAACTTCCATTATACCAAACCGAGGAGGACGAAGTGATGGTTCTACAGGAACGGGTGGCTGAATCACAGAGAATTGCAAAAATTGTAAGTGAAAAAAACAAATTTTCCATTTGTAATGTTAATATCATAATATTGTGATTTGATAAAGGAAATGAAGGATCTGACGGAGAAAAAGAAACGAAAGAAAGGTGGAGATGCAGACGATGATGATGATATGGAGGATGGTAATGGTGTTCGCAAGAGATTAAAAGGTGCCAAGAAGGGGGGCAAAAATAAAAGGAAATAAATTTTATTATATTTTTTTATTTATCTTGTAAATAAAATATAAACAAAATGTGATCATAACTCTTTAATTTTTTAAATGACTATATTAAGTGATGTCGTTGAGAAACTAAAAAAAGAAACAGATTATGTCTCAGAGTACAAATAAAATTTCGATTAGGCCGCCTAATAGGTAGACTCCAATTAGCTCCAAATTTTTCTTTTATATTTTTATAAAACAATAACAAAGCTATAAGTATGGATATACAAGGATATAAGCATTTAACGAGACCACAAGAAATCGAATTTTTCAAAATATCTAGTTAACTATGGCCATATCTAATTTTCAATTTAGTCGCCCTCTCGCTCGATCCACGACATATAATCATCGTAAAATACGAATAATGAATATTTGAAACTGTAATAAAGTTAGTAACATTTTGAGTGAAGCATTTTTATTTACAACTAAGCACGGAACATTTACTCCATGGTTTGTCCATTTTCCTTTCAGAAAATAGTTCAGGCCCTTATGGGACTATTTGCATGCATTTCAAGTTACATATTGTTGTATCTGCAATATTGTCAATACTTTCAAACTTAAAGTGAAATTAGTTACATCATGTAGTACCATCTATGTCATTATTATCCGTTGTGCTTATCTGTTTATTTTTGTCGTATTCTTGTTTATGCAATACGATTTATTGATTTAATAATTATTTATTCACGCATAGAATAATACTATATATATCTGGCATATTATATATAATGACAATTGACAGTAGGTTATGTGAATTACAAAGTGACATATAATGTCAGCAACATTGCAGAATGAATATGTCCCATGAGTGTATTACATTAGCTGCTTTCGTTTATACCAATGATTAGTAATCACACAAACAGGATTATAAAAGAACGCGTTTGATTAACTTGATTATTTTTACCCCCACTACTGAAATTTTGATCTTGATTGCAAACAAAGTAATCATATAAATTTTGTGATTGACTGATCGTAAACACACATTTACGTGCACTTAACCTATA
>JARFOC010028878.1:0-32086 GCA_031763485.1 Osmoderma eremita
GCAATGAACTAGCGTCATCTTTGAACCCTAGTTCAGTTGAACTCGAGGTTAACTATAGTTGGTACAACCGGCCCTTAAACGCTTCTGGGAGAACTTAAAATGTCGATTGAGAAAATTGCGTTATAACAGGGCGCGAATGTTTAACGCGCGCCATAATGGAAGAATAGGGTGAAATACCCCAGAAACTGACACAAAGTGCACTCGATGCGGTGTAGACAGAATGTTGTAATTAGTTTTAATGGAGGTGTTACTGAATATTAATTTATTATTAATAGCATGCCATATAATAGCCATTCATTTATTGTATGTTGACGTTTGTGAGTTTTCTTATGTCTTATTTAAGGTTTTTTTTATTTGTTAATAAAGTGCTTAAAATTAGCAAACAATTGAATTTAATTGTTTGTTATTATAGCGATCTTGTTATATAATCAGTCTTATTCTTTCACGTTGTATTCTGGCAGCAAATTTAAAAATTATTCTACTGTATGTAGACTTTCGTGAGTAACTGTATATCACCTTAGTTAGTGGTATCAATTATTTAGTGCAATACAGGTTTACAATCAGTTGCATATCATTTTACACATACAGTACAATGATGTAATGTAGTAAAATAGTAACTATTATTTTATAATTATTTTTTTTTGTTACAGGTATGTGTCTATAATAGTATTGTCTCCTCTAAATTGGTAAGTCTGTCGATCTAGAAATTTAGTTTCAAAGAATTTAATTTTAAAATAAAAATACCCCTTACCACTTTGTTAAGTAAAGAACTCTGAATACGTATTTCGGCAATTAAGTTGCTATCCTCAGCAGAAAACCATAAAGGAAAATAATGTCAGATGTAGCGCTCGGAGAGCAATGCACCTTATAGAACGCCACTATAACATTATAATGTTATTGACATTATTTTCCTTTATGGTTTTCTGTTGCGTATGGCGACTTAGTTGCCGAAATACGTATTCAGAGTTCTTTACTCAACATGGTGGTAAGGGGTGTTTTTATTTTAAATTTATTTTAAGCCACCGTATCCTATTACCTATATTAAGGGATTTAACTAAATATGTTTCATTATTAAATATTACCCTTTGTTGTTTTTCACTTGACGTATTAAAAGTTTTATTATTCTTTATTGCTGTTGTATGCATTTTAATCTATTACAAATTTGCGCCTCAGAAATATAGTTTGTATCACGATATATTTTTAAGTAACTTGAATACTGGAAGTGTTTGTAAATTTCAAACTTCAACAGACTAAACATCGATAAAATATTTAAAATAAAAAACATTTCCATCGACATAGTAATAAAATCTGCATACTAATAATAGTGATATACCATAATAGCTTTGTCATTTATCGCATATTTATGTGCATTATTTAAGATTTAAGGACGGCGTAATAAAATTACCTCATAGCGCAAGAAATTGTCCCACGTTTTTACAGTTCTTTGTGAAGTTCCCCTATAATTGAAAGCAGTAAATATATCACAGATAACTTTCGTCATCGGGTCAAGGTAGTGATCTAATCACTAAGCGAATGCACGCACCAGGCGAGATTTCTATCTTTTGCATGAATATATGTAGTTCAACGTAGAACTGTTTTCGTCATTATACACTTTAAGCAATGCAAATCATGTATCTGGAAGTAAATAGAATTTCCTGTTGAGTTTGAATTACATGTAGTATAGTCTACTGTAATGTAATCTATTCATTATAAATGCTGACTGTGTTAGAAGATATTGAACTTGGATGACTAGGTGTTACCATTTCTGATTCACGAAGTGAGCACAACTGCTTGCTATTGTATAATTCTTTAATTAACTTGAGTCATGTGTGCTTTCTTTATAATCACGTATGTAGGTGAAATAGGATGTTATATCCTTTTATTTTATTTATATTTAGATTAAATTACCAGAATTCCTCCACCCGTATTTATGTTGCGAATTTAATATTTGCAATGTGTTTAAATATTTACCCTTTGAAGCAAAAACGAAAAAAAGCCAGACTAAATGATATCTATTTATAATGTCGGGATCAACACTGTCTACCTACGATTATCTTCCAAAAGCAAATAGAAACAATTGATTTTCAAGAAAACCAAAAGCAGACTTCTAAGAAGTAAACAACACCAACAACGCTCACGGAACTAAGATAAAATTCTAAAAACAAATATTTGACTAGCCTTACTGCTTAGCTTGGTATTACTGCTGACGGCAACTTCGTTGTCCAAATACGTATACGGTTTGTATACGTATAAAGTATAAATACTTTATTGGCTTGGAATTTTTGTTTTAATTTAATAAATGGTTTCCCATTTCAAATTTTGAGTTCACTTGTAATGTATAGAGTTTTATATGCAATTTGTAAATGTCTTACAAATTAAAAATGTCGAAATTTTTTCCATTGTGTCTGTATGTAAAAAATGCACGGCGTTCAAATACTTTATTGACCCACTGTAGATGTAATGTCGCCTAACATTTTATAGTTAAAATTCCGCATTATTGCAACATATTTAACAGCTACCAACAAATAAACAATTTTAATTGTAAAACGGAAATTAATAAACAATAAAGATAGATGACATATAAGCTGATATAGCACCTTATTGATTATTATTGTTAATACATACTATAGCTAACGAAATCAACCTTAAAATAAAAAGTTACTAAATTGTCGGATCACCTAGTTCTCGGGAATTGTTGATCACACGGTAAAAGGGGTTCTAAGTGATAATGTAGCTCTTCAAGTAAGAGTTTATTTAGGATATCTTTTGAAACATTCTTAACATTGCTACAGAAAATTACCTCAAAAGAATGTTTGAAATCTATGTAATTGATGATATAAACGAATGAATTATGCGGTTTAGCTTACATAAGGGTTAAAGTTTAAAACCATAATTTTCTTCAATAATGCTGATTACTACGTCATAATACATTCAAATAATTAAATATTCATAAATATGCATATTAGCACTACGATTCAACATGCTTCGTATACAATCATAACTTACGTTTATATATTTTTATTAACTACGTAACTGTATAGTGTACACACTGTAATAGTTATTTTTAGATAAAGTACTTCAGAATGAGTGTTAATTATCTCACGCAATTGTTCTAAAATTATAAACTTTACAATGCCATCTCTTCATCTTTTTTTTCGTACTCTAAGCGATCTAGCTTATGCAACCATATATACGCTCGCGTGTTTCCGTTGCCGTGGCCAGGCTGACACATTCTCTTGTTTTCAATGATATTAATAATTTTCAAGTTGCAGATGACACGTTTATATATTTACTATCTTCAGGTGTTTTTCCAAGTAATTTTATTTAAAATGCTCTCTGGTTTCCGTTGACACATTCAATAGTGAAATGAAAAATGATTTATTATGTCATCTTCTTTTGATTTAAAAAAACGTATCGGGATTTCGCCGGTAGTGAGAGTGGCAAAATGATCTATTTGGGATTATATAATAATTACATGATACTATAGAGCGAATGCGCTTTGGTGATTTCGAAAATTTACATCGTTATTGGGTTTAAAAATTTAATTTGACCATGTAATGATTAGAAGAAAATGTTACGGAAAAGAGGCTAGTTGTGGCCTGGGGCAACATTTACACTATACAAAATTTCTCATAAACACGAATCGACGATATTGCAGAAGGCAACTAATTAAGTATATATAAATATTATTAAAATTCTCCAGACTGATAGGCGACATACACACAAATTATGTTCATGTAGACTATTAATGTTAAATAGATACTTATATAGTCTATTTACGATAATGGGCGAGGTGCTCCATTAACAACGCACGAGCACTACTGTCTTAGCAACAAATTTACTTACGAAATAACGGCTATTAAAATTCCCGAATAACAAATAATATGCATAATAGTAGTGGCTGTTAATAGGTCTGATGGACGGAAGAAAGTAAGAGAGAACAAATAGTGAACATACGAATCGATGAACCAGATGTATATATGTGGTCGATTTTTCATTGTGCACTCATTATTTTCGTGAGAATCAAAGTATTAGAATAATTCAAAGACATATCTGGTACAATATTTTGTGCTCTTTCCAGTCAGGTAAGATAGATTGCTGTATTTTCAAAAACAAAGGAGCAGCGAATGACAGTTTGGTTTTCTTAAATTGAATACTTGTATTTTTTCGCATGTTTAGATAGGTTATGACACTCTGAATGCAAGCCACACTTTTATTTCTTCTCTTTAAGCAATAGATAACGTCATAATAACAAAAACATAAATTACATAAGTAGGCCATGGATTAATTGCACAAAAAAAAACAAAAATCAAAAAGTATCCTATTGCAGAAATTGTTCAAAATATTCACCATTTTTGTTGATACACATCTGAGCTCTGCGCCATAAATTATATCGATATTGCACATTTCCAAGGCCTACTTATGTAATTTGCGTTTTTTAAATTTAATTATGATGTTATTTATTGCCTAAAGCCGAGACATTCAGAATTCAATAAATTATCTAAATATGCAGAAAAAAAACGGCTGTTCAATTTAAGAGAACAGAACTGTGATTTGCTCCTCTTTTCTCCTTGTAAGCACAGCAATCTATCCTACCTGGCTTGTCTTTAAATTTTTTAATTACTTCGATTCCCACACACATAATGAGTGCGCAATATAAAAATAAGCCAGCCTGTATATATGTATGTATATTGAATACAACTTATTCTCCTTTATTCTACACCAAGGAATTGATGTAGCAATGAAGTTTGCTGAAAATATAGATGTAGATTCAGTGTTTTGCACGCGGTGTCTCAAAATACTGTACGCAAGAGCTGTATTGACTAGGGAATTTTTGCCACAACCATACGTGGTCTCATTTCTGACGTACGACACCTTTCTGTCGTATTTGCAGCGTTCAGGTAATGTCAATTTATTGCCATAACTTTCTACGGATGAGGATCCTATTTTAATGAATATTTTCTGTGGTATGTCCATTCTCTGGTAATGACCAGTGAGTTACCCGCTTGATATCTTAAAAGCAAATATAAGAGAACAGTAAATGGCAGCGTTCCTAATTGCAAGTGTGAACGGTTTCTATAGCATCAATCAACACGGTGTTAGACAAATACTGCGACAAATCGTGCTGTGTTTATAGTTTGCTGATAGTATAGGCATCACATCATAAGCTTTAACGTTTTTACGAATCTCTGCACCTTTTCGGAAAAAAAGAGTGGTATTGACGCTACTTATTTGCAACTCAATTTGCAACAAAACCACATATCTTGTTACTACATCAAAAGTTTCTATTTATTGAATATCATCTGAGTATTTGTTGGTTGTATCATAATAAGGAACTAAAATTACTGCTTCAAATACAATCTTCTGGGAGGTATTTAAGAACATACAGATACAAAATACATTTGCATGTTACTTGCCGTGTATGTATGTAATTTAATAGCTGCTTCATTAGGTGTAGAGTACTTCATCATGGTCGTAACAGTGCAATCAGGATAATTACATAGATGGTTGTGTGCGAGAATGATATATAAATGTTGTGCGTGTACTTGTATCTCTATAATTTTAGAAGTTTTAATTTAGCAAATGAGAGACGTTTAATTTCTGAAATTATATGAAATTACTAAGCGAAAAAGAAAGGAAAAAACGATCTCTATATTTTAGTTGGTTAACCTATAAAAGGCATATCCTGCTTTTTCAAGTTGCAACTAGTATAGCATGGATGGCGCTGCTTAAACTAAATCTTATTAATTTTTATTGTTGAAAAGTCAAATTTTTATTTGTTCATGAGTGTAGCTTCTTACGATATAGTCAAATACATAATAAAAGTTTCATAAAGTTGATTGGCTTTAATGCCTCCCACTTAAAAATGTGTATTTCTTATCTTACAAGGAAAGCCTATGCCTACGCGAGTTAGGGAAATAAAGAAAAGACTTATTCACTAGAAACAGCAATTTAATAAATTTTTAAAAATATTTCCATTAACATTAAAGGCGCGGTTTCACGGGTCGATCTGAATCGAGCCTGGATTGAAATCCTATCGAAAGCAAATTGAAAATCTAAACTAATTTTAGAGATGCTCGTTTGACGAATAATTCGATTCAATTAGAGTCGAAACACTCTTCTTTTGCCGAACGATCGTCTCCGAATGCGTGACGAGCGACCATAGTTGAATATGTAAACAACAAAGACACTATTCAACTTGTTGTCTGTTTTGTGACTCTATATGATATGAGGGCATATACATTTTAAGAGACATCTCACCCAAGGACCTTATGTATTTCTTCACCAGTACCTGATGCATCTCTTTGTGAATCATCTCAAAGTAGCAGGAGTGATCAATGCTATATCTTAGGTGAAGCTTTGAAAAGTATTTATAACCCAGAAGATTACTAACTTTTTAATATGTCTTTCCTGTTAGAATTATTTTTTATTTCCAATTCAGAAGTATTGGTTTTTATTTCACACGATACTTCAAAAAAAGTTGCTTTGTCTCAAGAATTTTTTTCACTCCTTAATATAATTCTGCAACCCTCATATATTCAGTCAAGCACTTCCAATAGAGAGGGTGTTATTCAACAATTCGGAACTCTATAGAGTTATGGGTAGCTAAGAACCGAAGAACTATTTGTAACTTCAGTTGACCATGCTTGGCTCATATTTGTATTATTCTTTTGTATAAGGGATAAAGTTTTTTGTAAAATAAATGTGCTTTAGTAATTCTTAAATGATAGATTTTCTGTTATTCTCTAATTAACTCTTCCAGAAGACGATTTGATGCGCCAATAGCATTCCCACGCAAGGTCCATAGTAGCGTCCATTTCTGGTTTTTTATATTTTTTTTCAATGGTAAACCAAATCCACATTTTTATTCTTTTACTATCAATCTCAAAACAATTGTATTGCAACTTTGTTTTGATGCAAAACGACATCGTTTTAGTATTACATACGGAATGCAATCTGAATGTGATTAACGGGGGCTCCCCTACCAACTTTTGACGTTGATTGCGTGCACTTCCCATAAAAATGTGGCGTTTATTCCATTCGGCATCATTTTCTTGCGGCGTCTATTAGAGTTATTGATGGTGCGTCTCCAATTAGAATAAATACGGTATATCGAATAAATATGGATATGAATATGAAAGGACCGGCTTGAAAATATATGTTTAATTAAATACAGCTTTTGAAGGAGCATAAAATGGTTATATATTTTATTTAATAGATACGAAGCAAGAACCATTCAAAAGAATTGCTATAGAAATAAACTGTTTTCCGCAAGTGGGATACCAATACAATTTAATGAGTGAAAAGATATTTCTGTTAGTAGCCAATTCTAATATAATCGCGTTTTGTCATTAGCGTTCGTTATATGTTTGCCTTATATATGGCTTTATTTATCACAATCGGCGAGTTCGTTTTGCATCAAAACTCTATAGAATAAATGTTATATTTATAGTACATTTAAATAGCAAACATGAAGCGATCAATTTGTAAAATTAGAGATCAGGAAATATCTTTTTTTTATAATTATTAGCTTCATGTCTTTGATTCCCTTTCGTGTGAGCACTGGTACAGATTAAAAGAACAACTGAAAAAGCCGCACATGCCTGTATTTCATTTTTAATTGGCCATTATGTTTACTATATTATAAATAAAATAAATAATTACTGTGTAATGAAACGGGGAAATATTCCTAATATCAAGAAAATGTTCGGTGTAGATAGAGTTGGCACTGCGAGCGTTCGGCCAGTAGCGCGTGCTTGGAAGAGTTGGTAGGAACATGAAAGCTTTGTCACAAACTTTACAAATTATTTCAGCTAGATCATGTATTAAATCTGAAATTTTTTTACATTGAAACCGAAGGTAGCTTTTTTGACGTTCGTAATTACGACATTATTAAACTGAACCGGACAAGACTCCGGACATAATATCGTACCAATGAGGTATATGTTCGGCCCGAAGAACGACAGCTGACTGACGGCCTCCCGACTATAACATCTGCTACACCCCTTGCACTTCCGCAAAGCAGGCGCCACTGGCCAAACGATCAGAGTGACAAGCACTCGAGTGGTCGTTCGATTATTAACCGTTTGGCCGCTGACGTATTTTTTCGGACATATGCCAAAACTGCGGTACTAATTGCGCGTGTATGGGAAAACACTTTTCATACAATAAACTCACTTGTATTGCTTTGCAACAACAAACATTAAAAAACACCAATTGTTTAAATAAATTTGTTTTAACATAACAAGAGCGCGATAGCGCTCCTTAGCAGTCAAACGGTTAAAAGAACTCGAGTGCCAAGTATTCGATTATTGAAATTACTTGATTATGCACCTGACTACTTTAGCATTTTATTTCTGGAGAAACATTCTTGCCATGGGTAGTATGGATCATATAATCATCTAATTGCAGCTTGTATTCTTGGCGTTTCTCCATTATCTTTACTCTCTTCTTCCCACTGATATTATGCCGGTATGATAAACAATTATAAGACTAACCTTAAGGAATCTGGTTAGTTTTTGCGTCGCCTTATATCATCTGCATTCTTGTCAACCTCTCATTATAGCATTCATTACTATAAAATGTATTTCCAAGGTTAGGTGGAGTTCGCCAACGCAAACGCCGGGAATTTTCCAGAAAATCGTTTAATTAATCGGGTCAAGTTTGTACAAAATCTAGCCCGAGGTTCGATATTACAATTAAAAGACGCCAAAGACAACTTTACTCCCTTACTTTATCTTTGATGGATTTCACGTAAAGAATTTTCTGTTACCTGTTCTACATGTGGTACATGTATGTATGTATGTATGTACATTCAACTAAATGACATTTTAACCTTACTATGATCGCATAACTTTTCTAAAATGAATGAAGTGGTTACGTAAACAAAACAACTGGAAACAATTGCAACACGGTCACTTGCTGTGACATTTGTTATACGTACTAATCTGAAACGTTTACGCCCACGTTGTTTTGACATGCAAATATACGGCTATTTGTTCACTTATTTAGGAGCAACACATGCTAAGATATGGGTAAATTTCAATGTGTGGGAAGAGATTTCAGGTATGTACTTTTATGACCGGAATGGGTTTGGTAATATCGCTTAGTTTTATGTCACTAAACATATAGGAGAGTATGTGTTATAGGAGCTTATCTTCGGCAAATATAGGCGGGATATGTAAAGTAGGACTAGGTAAATTTGATCAATCGGGCAGCACCGTCCTTTAAATATGCACATTCCAAGGCAAACGGGTAAAAATCAATTTTTTTTATTGATTGCTTATCAATTCTGCCCTCCTAGCCCCATAGCAAACAATTCCCAACAAACACCAAAGTAACTGAAACCGAGGCTGGAACCTACTTGAAGTAGCTTAGACGTAATCTATCTATAAATATTACTTTTTTTGTATAAATTACTTTAATTACCAATTTTAAAGTCTCCGAAATGTAGTTTCTACCACAATTTGTTAGTAGGGGTTACTCGGTGCGTTTTCAAAGTAATACGTGCATTCCACGGGAAATCCACACCACACAAATTGATTTAATAAAATTCGGGACTTATGTGTCAAGAGCACGTCGGCCTTCATTGTCAGCCCAATTAATATAATAATTAGTCATTCCCAATTATTCGGTTGGTTGACAATGAGAGCCGATGTGCTCTTGAAACATATGTCCCGAATTTTACTAAATCAATTTGTGTGGTGTGGATTTCCCGATACTGCGTATTGGTATATGCATAACTAGAAAATAGTGGCAGGGACAATTATGAAAAAAATATATATATGATAATGTTTCGTTAATGATGCTTTGGCCATTAATGGGTTAAAGCAATCTCTTTTAATACATTGTCAATCCCATTCCATCGAGCGCTTCCCTATAAGCAGTTCCATGTTACTACTGGACTCTACATGTGATGCTGAAATTTTTTCTGCCTAAATTCAATAACTATTTTGATATTTATACTCAGTGATCTAATGCATAATTTCAGACCGCTCCTATTAATTGGGATTGGCGTTGTGGAATTGAGATTTATCGACTTCAAAGCTTTGCATACGTATTACGAAATAATGAATTCAATTTGGACGATTCATAAATAAATCACTGCACTTGATATTATTATAACTGTCATCGACAATGTGAATTATGTATCTATATTAATGCACTGGTACTTGAAATTGTTATGTGCACATACACACGTAAGTGCATATCGTTTTTTCATAAGTCACTTTGGTTTAATTTATCGTAAGAGGGATTACTTCATTACACCTACTTGATGTCAGAGATGTTTAAATAAATTAAATACATATGTTGACTTAGAGTGTAAGTTGACGTTTGTCTTATACCGTATGCGAGAGCGCTCTATGGTCATCCGATGTTAGCAGTTACGTAATTAAAACATTTGGGTGGTATGCATACTGTCAACAATTAAGTGATATATCCAAATTTCTCTAACTGTAAGTGCAAACTATAATTTTGATATAAATATAGGTGATGCGGGTGGTGATAAAATTTACTTGTATAAAAATTCGTTTTGGCGATAGGTGAAGATTACGTTAATAAACGCTCAAAACGATCTCCGGATTGAGAGAAGCAATTAATATTTGCTATAAGTAGAGGCACTTTGGATAAAATTACAGATTGAATTGTTCTTCATGCATTGACTAATTCTAGGACAAAAATCATACGAAAATTTATAAATTGACGATCTAACGTAACAAAAAAATCATTCGGCACTAGATGAAGTTATCTCGGAGATCAACGAACAGTGCTTAACCTATGATCAAATATATTGTGCAAATATTACCACATCATCCTTATCATTCATCTATCTTGGTAAAGCTCTTATCTCATTTACTATTTAATAATATGGTTCAACTCATGATGGTTAATAAATACGTGGGACCTTCCCTTGATTTCAGGAATACTACTGATTATCAAAGGGGACTATATCTCTCTTATATATGCTATATAGATATAGCACCATTCATATAGTACAATTACCGTAATTCTAACAAACTAAGAAAGGCACAAACCTTGAGATATGCGGGTGATCTTGTCATTCTAACCTAGGGTAAATTTAACAATATAGTACGGGACAAAATGCAGAACGTACTACACGTTGTAGAAAAATGGATCGAGGAAGAGGGACTTAAAATAAATCCTTCTAAGACAACTACAATCGCATTCACAAGAAGGAGGAAACTGGGCGGTCACGGACCATTAAGACTCCTAGGTAAAGAAATGAAGTTGTCTGAGGAAGTAAAATACCTTGGGGTCATTCTTAACCAAAAGGTTATTTGGTACAGACAACTTCAGAAAGTCGAAACCAGGGCGGAGACAACACTTATGTTGAGGGGAGCCCATTGAAAAACATGTGGACTAAAATCAAGAATTATGTACTGGACGTACGTCACGGTGGTTAAACCTTGTATCCTGGGTGTGGTGGACAAAGATGCAAACTGCTATATCCAAACTCGGTAAGATACAGAGGCTTGCGTTTGGAATTCCTTCTAAACCTTTTACCACGTCGTGTGGTGATAATTGCCTTGATATTCGACCCCAATTTCCTTGACCCTTTCGTCCTTGGCTCCCCATTTTGTTTCCATTCGTTGCTTTGGGATCCGAGTTCCACATCAAATTCGTAGAACCAAGACTCATCTACGGTGATGACCCTGTCGAGAAAGTCACCTTCCTCCTCAGCGCCCAACCAGCCTTCACAGCATGCCACCCGACGTACTTTTTGTTCTAAACACAGAGGCCTTGGAACGATTTTAGACGTTGAGTGACTGTCGTTGGGATGGCCGTAAATAGATATGCCGGTTTGGCGTGCCTTTTCATCGCCCTCCGGCGTTTCTAGGAATTATTTATACGAACTTCCGGAAAAAGCTCGTAATTGGGGCACAACAAAATCGGCATTCATGTGGGAGGAAACTTACTGCGAATGAAAACAAACCACATGATTTCCATATATTTATCTAACAGGAATTTCCAGGTGGAAATCACGAATAGGAAAAGCTGGGACGAAGCAGCATACTCTGACAAGCTCGGGAAGCTGGCCTATTTACAGACGGACCAAAGACGGAGCATGAGTCCGGAACTGGAATATACGGTGAGGTGGGACATACGAAAATCAACATGCCACTAGGAAAATGCACCACTTCGGTACACGCAGAGGTGTACGTTATATTGCACTGCGCATTAGTAAACAAAAGAATGGCCTATAGTAATGACCGGATCTGTATTGTAACGGACAATCAGGCGCTACTTACGTTACTATGAAGCCCCAAAGTGATAGGCTGGCTTGGGAATGCATCCGGGAACTGAATATACCCGCGGAACGCAATGAAGTTACTTTGTTGTGGGTGCCTAAACATGCAGGAATTGTAGGGAATAAAAAAAACCAATGAGCTAGCGAAGAAGGGATCATCGACTTCATACTGGTGGGTCCGAGAACAACAAAAATAGTACTGGAAAAATACAACTAGGCTTGCAAGTTATGGCAAGATTAAGAAGGCTGACGAACTACTAAATCTTTGTAGGAATCACCTTCGTACAGTAATATGTCTGTTAACGGGACACTGCACCGAAAGAACACCTACAGAGAATTGGGGTGACATTGAGGATCAAAGCTGCAGATTATGAAGGGGAAATGGAGACTGCACAACACATCCTGTGTGAATGCAAGGCCTTAGATCCTAGAAGACAGGGTCAGGTCAGTCTTCGGGAAACCAAAAATGAACCCAGATGACTATATACACCAACTGGTCAAGGACCTGTACAGTATACGAGTACAAGAAATGCGATACAAATACAAAAAGCCAAGACACTGAAGTGTTTCCGGAGACTTAGTCAGACGACACCTGTAGGGAAAAAACCGTAATACTATTTTCTTTATTTATTGTAATAAATAAACAATAGTATCTTAATTGTTTAAATATAGCTTTATAATATAACGTTTTAAAATAATAACTATTTGTAATTATCAAGCACCAAACCCTTATTTCTCATTTAAAAATTGGCCATTCTAATGTACTGGTTTTATAGAATAGGGCATTAAAATATTGGCCTTGAATTATTGATTAGAAGTACAAACGCAGTAACACTCACGTCTGCTCAACAACTTCGCCAACGCTCTCTTTAATAGACAAGCATTAATCTGCTCTAGTTTTTCGAATAAAATTTTACTGCCATTTTACTGCGAAACCAACCCACTGATTAGTATAAATTAAATAAATTAGTATAAACGCAGGAATGTAACTTGTTATAGGATCTTTCATCGAAATATTAGTATTGCTGCGATAATTAGAGACACTCCAGTACTCAATGCGCCACTAATTTAGGTTTAATTAAATTTACGTATAAACTGCTTATCAACTGTATGGTTGTACGACAAGGTGATGTATTAAATAACCCAAATCAATCAATAAACGTATGTAGCTTTGGATTAGTATGCTTATATACATATAAGAGATTAATTGAATTAAATTCGATAGTGACATATTTTTTTTATTAATTTGGTTTATTAAATGGAAGATAATAATAAAAAAAATCCATGATCTCAATTCTATTTATATTGAAGAGGAATCACCAATTTACAAGTATATGTGTTATCTATTTTTATATAACTAAAATAATATTTAATCCGCAAAGATACGAAGAAATTGATTCGACTGAGATGTAGTATTATACTTGTAATAGATAATTTCATTTTACCTCTCCAACTACTGATTAATGTAACAAATTAATCAACAGTTGATTCAGAAATTTGATTGATTTCAGGTATCTTGAAGAAGCTATCAGTATATGTCTCGAAATATCGATTGAAATAAACACGGAAAAAAAACTATTTGATGTAAATTCGTGAACCTTGCAAAGGTAAATGCACCGTACTCTATAAGTGAAAGTATGTGTAGGAAATGTAGGTAAAGCGATCATAATCAAGTGGGAGTAAATTTAAGTATTTCGAAGCATTTTTTCGTCTTAATTAGCATTTGTTTACTGTTTCAATTTTGGTTCAAACTGCATAATTTAATCTTTCGATATACACGGTGTCATATGTGAACAGGTAATCTTTCTTTAAATTGATTGTCTAATACTCAAAATTGACAATCTTCAATTCGATCGTGTAACGTATGTATGTTTTAAGAGTTATTATGCTCCTTTCTTATTTCTCTAGTTCTTGTAATTTGAATGATATAGATTTTTGCATGCAAATTTTGTTCTACAATAGCGCTTTTTAGTTCTGAATCGCGATTTTTAAAACATATTTAGGAGCATGCCGGTTGTTTTGTTGCATAACATTGCATAACCTTTTAGACAAAATTGATATTTGGCAACGGGGTATTATTCATGTGTTAGTTTGGTTATTTGCAGATAAATTATGTAAGAAATCGTTTAGAAAGTTGCAATTTCCTGTGTAAGCCATACATACATACATACATATACATTAATTATTACATAGCTCAAACGTAGTAAATAACTTATTTATAAAGCAAAATTCCGGAACTTCGCTTGAGAAAAACGTTATCCTTACTTTTGTGCGAGGTTGTTGAACATGACCTGTATTTCTATTTTGACAACGTCGTTATTGCTTATCCTTTATGTTTCAAGCTTTACAAATTTCATTTACGACATCCGACTTACGGATATTGGGCTTTTGTCGTCGCTGGCGCCATCTATAGCAGGTTTCACGTCTAGACATTGACTATATTTACTCTCTTTCAATGGCCGTTTAAGCCTAATTGATTTTTGCGCCATATAGCTTTAATTTTAGCGTATATACGCTACAAGCGAAGAAATAGTAGATATAATTTAGCGCACATGTTCTCGGCGAACTGAAGGGTGAGTTTAGGGTTTCCCCCCTTATTTTTTTTTATTACGTGAGCATTAAGGCGTTAAGTACGGTCGGGTTAAATTTAGAGGACCACCATCTGATGTCGTTAGCTTTTGGTGTTTAGCGCTACGTCTGCGAGTGGGTGAGCAAGTATTGGGCTAATTTTTATGGGCGATATTTCTCAACTTTATGTACTGCTAGTGGGTAATTATAGTGCCTTGTTCCGGTAGTAAAGTGAAACAAAGGTATGTCGACAATTAGAACCGCGTAAGTGCTAAAAGTACTCAGCCATTATACTATTAACTAATTATAACATTAACTGCGTCATTTATTTATTTATTTATTCTTTCCAGATGCATCTTAGGGATTATAAAATATCCATACAGAGTGCATACAACTAAAAAAAGATATATAAAAATTAAACATTTCTTGCCCAAGAGCAAGTAACTCCAATCGCATTTGAGCTTGCTTCCATGAGGTGCCCCATGAGGGGGGGACGTGTTGTTACACATGTGGGTTTGTGGTACATCATATTTAGAAGGTTTAGAATTTTCCGAGTATCCTCATTTATTGACGGTTCCTTTAGATTTTGCAATGCCCGTGCGCAGACTATTAAACCTTTTCCAGGTTTCACAATTTTTGTCGCAACCGGGTGCCAAAATTTCTGTCGGCGCCGTCCAGTCTTCATTTTCCGTGTTCCTCCAACAGTCTATTCTAGGTGTTGGTCTTCTATAAACCTCTGTTGACCGAGAGAAACATTTTTGGGACTTTAATCCTTGATACGCTGCTTGGAGACCGCGGGAGGGTCGTCTAGATTCCAATGATTTTATCCTATCCTTGAATGCTGATGCTTCTCTGCGAATGGCAGGAGGGGCACTGCCAGCTAAAAGGTGTACCTTGGCTAGAGAAGTGGGTTTCAGGCAACAAGTAATAATCCTGCCTGCCTCGTTCATGGTGAAATCAACTTGCCTTGCGTGCGCTGATCTGTACCAGCAGAGTGACAGAGGATGAGTGCAAAAATTTTGAAGATCCTTTTTTGCAGTCACAAGAAATTGATTAATTAAAACCGCCTTTTCCCCAGCAAGTCCGCATTATTCAATTCTTGCATTGCACTGGAAAAATTAATCAACTTATGTGCTTTATTGTGAATGACCTAATTAATTGTTTACTATTCCACTCCAAAATCTTTTGATATGCCACTTTGAAATCCAGGATCAGCAAAGTGGCTAAGAATATTTTCGTGGGATAAAAAATTGGAACAATGATAATATATTTAATAAGTTTATATTTATCTGATCTTAGAAAAGATAATTAGAATAAGGCTACAAATTTGAAAAGGATTAATGTGTGTTATATAAATTTAATGACATAGTTGCATCCATAATTAATAAACATTCCAAAAAGAAGATAACTGATCACGCAAGAAGTTGGCTCATTCCTGAATGAGAACTGCAGTTTTGGGTTAAGCGACAACTTCATAGAGGTGTTGTAAGTGGCAGAATTATTAAATACAAACAAAGCATTCAGTGAAAACCTAAATCACCGAATTAGAGACAAAAAAGAAAGCCCACTGGGATTATCTAGAAAACCAAACAAAAGACCTCAAGAAGGAGACTGTGGAGATCATTAACAAATTACAAGGACGTAATTGGAAAAACCGCATTAAATGCGTACATGTAAGTGACTTTAGTGATAAATAGAATAGTCAAGGGGAAGTACTGACAGCAGTAAGATCGACCTCCACGTATGCTCTGTCGACTGAAGGAACGGAAGCCCCGTTACATGTAAGCTATAAACGATTGGCATGGAATTATCTACTGAATAGTATACGTTATAATAAGAATGTAAAGTTTGTGTATGAAGACCTAATAAACTTAGCTATCATTCCGAGGTACAGGCTATGGAGTAGTTCAAATCCTCCCTTTCTTGTTCAAGTCATTAAGGAATTATCTGCTCGTAAGAGGGAGATTATATACAACGCACGTCCCCCATGTTTCCAATATGACTATATGGATTAATTGATGGTTATTCCAATTTTTACAAAGTTTTGTTCTAACAATAATGCTGTGAACATCCCCCTTTTTCAGAGAAATGCAGTATTTGACAACTTAATAAGTAGTACGGTATACAAAAATGCTTCCAAAACTTTTGATCGAAGAAGGATGACGATCGGCATTTATAGCAACGATTTGGGCATAGCGATTGGTATGAAATTACCTTCAGAAATGTGTATTTTCTGCGCAGAGGCCAACGCGATTGTAGAGTCCCTTAATATAATAGGCCAAAACACAAGTAAATAAGATTTGAATATTGACAGATTCTTTAAGTGTGTTGGAGGTATTGAGAACGAATACTCTAAAACTAAGAATCCCGCTTTGGAAATAAGACAAAATAGTTCAAATTATCACGTGAGGATTATGAAGTAAAATTTGTATGGGTCTCAGGCCATAAAGATATTGTGGGCAACGAAAGGGCAGACAGGTTGGCTAGAGAAGAGGCTGCTACAAGAGATAGGAAGATTGGTGGCGAGAGACCTACTTTCACTTATAAAAAGAGATTTTATGACGTTTGGCAGGAGGAATGGAATGCGTTTGGCCAAAGAAAAGGAAGATTTTCTTATAAAATCTCACCTACTATCCCTAAATATTCGTGGTTCTTCCATCACCAGTTGATAGAAATATAATTGTTTCTATTACGAGAATGGGACTGAATCATAATTTATGCCCGACCCATTTGTGTAAAATCAACATTAGTGCTGATCCAAGGTGTGAGTGTGGTGCATATGGAGACCTGTCTCATATTCTGTTTGAATGCCCGAAAAATAGGAGGGAATCAAATACTTTATAGCATGACTTACTACACACCCAACTTGTAGGCTTTCTGAGTGTAGAACAAATATTAGGGGAACTGAATGTGAAAAGAATAGATATAATAGCAAATTTAATAAAGAATACCAATTTAAAAATATGAGTGTACATGCGTAGATCTTATAAACAATCGCTTTTCAACTATTCCGTAGTTTTGCAGGTATATAATTAGTATGGCTGTACGCTCCCCGCTTTTCTACACTTTCTATCATTGTGTTACATGTTTTCCGTGGCTCCTTTCTGTGTTTCTACATCGAACCCTGCAGTTAGAAGAGTTTTATTGCGTATGTCTTGTTGTCCCAGTATTGACCTTTTCCTTTACTCGTGGCAGATACTCCGTATCGTGTAAACTAAAATAGCAGATTAGTGACTGGCTGGAATGGTTTTCACCGGATGCGAAATAAATTAAGAAGAAGAAGATGCCTTCGCTGGATGCGTATCCATGCGAGCGGGCAGCGCTGATCGCATATCGCAGTTAGTGTTAATCTGGTACGCATACTTGGACATTTCTCTTTACATTTACGAGTACTCCTATATTTCTCTTCCAGTTCAATTTTCATTATATTCTTCACTTCACATACTATTTTTCAAAAATTGTCTAGTTGTCCAATCTGACGTAACACATCGAACCATTAATACCATTAATAAAGAAGTTTAAAATCACAAGTGCAGTTGTGTCAATTTTTGACATGTGCGTTAATAAGAAATCACATTTGACACATTGCAGCAGCATTGCAGTATACATTCACGGGTCCACTATGATGAGATATTTTGGGGAATGCAGTGGACTGGTGACGTGTTTTTCTGGTGCAAAAGGCATGGGCCATCTTTCAGTTGGAAGATTATCAAAAGTCATTTTATGGATTTTTTAAAAATAATATGGGTTGTAACGTTGCAAAGATACTAGAAGCCTGGAAAATTCATATTCCCTTGCACCAAGAAAACAGGATTACCTCATTTACAAAAAATGGTACATATCAATGCTTACAAAAAATAAATATTACTCCTACTAATCCTTTTGGTTTACCTAACTTTTGAAGGCGGAATGCATTTGTTATCCCGACATATCTTTGTGCTTGTTCCTATTATGCATGTTCTGTGTGCTATTTTTAAATGTTTTGACTCATGCTTTCCAAATTTTCACACCAAACTACGAATGTTATCGACATTTTCAATGCCAATCTTGCATATTTCTAAAGAGCGCAGCTGCAATTAGAAACTGATCGCTATTATCTTCAACGTGCATCGTATCATCAGCAAAGAATACCGAATGAGCCAGCTTAAAGGAACGTCGCCGAAATCGCGGCAGCTACAAAGCACGCTCTCAAGCGCTCCGATAAAACTTACCTCTACCCGATTACATAATTTCACTGACAGGCGCAAGCGCACTCAACAGGTATAGCAGCCAGACCGTGGTAGTATTCCTCGTTTACACGACGTCAAAAGTATACGTGGGTACTACGGTCGACGATAGAGGCGATAGAGCAATGTGTCGCGGCCGCATATGTCCCTAAAATCGCTCGTGTCGTGCTCCGCGAACAATTGACAGTGGCGTGGGTGCGTGTTCTTGACTAGTGCCTGGGAAAATCGAAATGAGCCGGCGACAAACTATTGAAAAACAGTTTCGAAACGACGTTTTGTTGGGAGATTTTCGCGCTGTCGGATGTTAGGCGCAGGCACTCAGCGCGGAGTATGGCAGCGGCTGTAACACTACTATAAAATAGTGTGTGCGTGCTGCTTTCTTGGCAGTTGTTTGCTGTCGCCGTTGCGAAGACAGGTTAGGATCGTAGGCGCTTTTTCTATACGCTCTTTTGTTCTTTTATCGTTTATTTATACAATTGTTTACCGTTTGAATTGTGTCCTGTGTACCAAAGAAACGCGTGATTTTATTTTTTTAAATTTGCTTTAATAGGACGCACGTGGAAAATGCTATTAGAAAGAAAATAACCATGTTTGCGATCAGTCAGCGCTAATTATAACCGCAATCATTTATTCCAATGTTATATCAAAGCATTTGTGGAAATCTGGTTATTGCAATTTTTAATATAATGTTAAATCGAACCAACCTAAAATTTATTTCTCTAATATTTTATAATCTTCCACTAGAATTTGTAATAAAGCCCCGAACGTAATTTTATTTGTGTACTCTATACTCTAAACAAGATAACTAAAATAAACATTTTTTATATATATTGCAAACATGCCGTAGAACGATTACATATTCTAAATGACCCAATTTAAGTTTTATTGTTAGGAAATCACTACCTTTGTTTAAAACATATACGTTTATTTATGTTTTGTTAGGAATTTCAATTAGTTTAATATATTTGTCCCCCCTAGATTATATTCCTGCTATTATCAAAACAACAGACTACTATAGACATTTCATCCTACGATAAGTTCAGTATTCAGTATTTTATCATTGTGTATGTGTGGAAGAAATGCCGTTTCTTTTCCTGTTTTAATTCCACACTGTCTGGTAACCGTGGTAGATAGATAATGTGGTTTTATCAGTACACATTATGACCGAAGGAACTCTGTTTAAATAAATGTACATATATACAGGAATACATAATTGTACCGTTTTTTATACATCCATTTATATTTTTTTAACGATGTCTGTTTGCTTTGACTGTATTTCCGTGGGTATTATATGGATTAACGTGTACTTATTTTCCAATCTACCCTTACCCACAAAAGTCTACATACGGCTGACAAATCTCAACAAACAAAAACAGTAAACTAAAAATTTCCTGATTTTTCTAGTGAACGTATTTAATTAACTACATTTCAATATTATACATAATAAAAATTGGATTATGTGCGTGAAACGAAACAAAAGTAAATATTACATTAAAACTACCGGCATGGAGTTTATAAGTTTTTCAGTTACACCTCTCCAAATCAGTTGCCATTCTTCAGCCAAAGTTGTTTTTAAATCCGTCCTATTACCAATAAAACGGTTGAATAGTCTCATTTTCAATTCATCCCATTGATGCTCAATGGGGTTAAGGTCTGGGGATTGGGGTGGAGTCCGGAGTTGGTTTTTTTACGTGATCCAGTAGCCACTCTTTTATAAAGCCTGAAGTATGTTTCGGATCATTGTTCTGTTGAATTTGCGATTAACCCCAGATCATTAACACTACTAATGAAACTTAACGATTTTAAAATATCAAGATACATAAAACCGATCCATTGTGATGTTTATAAAATGTAATTTTCCAACTCCACCTGCAGCCATACATCCCCAGACCATGACAGATCCCCTCCGTGCTTTACCGTTAGAATTAAGTTTTTCATTTTGAGCGCTTCATTTTCGCCACACTTTGCCTCTTGAATCATTTCCAAAAACGTTAAATTCTCCACTCTTTTAGTCTGATTAACAGCACTTATGATAGCCTTTTTCCTTGGAATTCTGGAGTGTAAATCTTCACTTCGTAGACACCTACGAATGATTTCGGCATGTATTGTAATTGCCGCCGTTTTTTGAAGCTCGTTTGCTATTGATCGCGTAGTCAATCTAGGCTGTGCATTTGCTCTTCTATTGATGGTTTTCCTTACTCGATTATTCAATATCGATGGTCTTCCACGTCGTGGTTTACTTTTGAACGAGTCAGTGTTTTAATTTTTTTTAGTATCGTTTGTGCACTGTAGTTTTCGACAATCCAACTGTTTCACCAATTTTTTTCATGGATATATTCCTTTTTCTCACACACAAGTTTGCGTAGATCAATAGGCACTTTCCCCCCTCTTTTTACCTCTTCAAAGCGCCATATGTAGACTTTTGTTGCAGGCAGTTTTAATGTAATATTTACCTTTATTTCGTTTCACGCACATATTCCACTTTTTATTAATTTTTATTATGTATAATATTGCAATAAGTTAATTAAACAAGTTCACTAAAAAAATAAGGCAATTTCTAGTTTACTGCTTTTGTTTGTCGACATTTGTTAGCCGTATGTAGACTTTTGTGACTAAGTGTAGATTGGAAAATAAGTACACCTTAATCCATATAATGCCCACGGAAATACAATAAGTGTATGTTTGCTAGATAATTATCTTTGTTATAAGTAAAACTTAAGAGAACTTGTGTGGACTAGAGTAGAGACCCTTTACTTTCTATTTTTGAATTCATATCACAATCACATGTTTTCTCTTTTAAGACTTTTACATTTAACTGTAGTAAATTTATATGTATTCCAATCTTTACATTTTAGTACTCCATTAGAAGTACATTTCCATCTACTTTTTAAAATCGTTAAAATTTGGTATAGCAGATTCTTTTCGAAATAGCTTCATTGTGGACCCGCAATAAATATGTACTTACATTGAGCAATCATTTTTCAACAATAATCTGATATAGATATCCAAAACTACATCTTAAACGCAAGCATCTTGCAATTGTTTCTGGGGTTTGCAATTCCATTATGACAATAATGATAGAGTAATGCACGATTCAGAAACAATTGCTGGAATTCGATCAGAAATCCCTTTAAACCTAAACCGTTATACCGTATATATTGTTCTGATAATCCTATCTTTTATTACATATGGATTTAAGCATATTTTACTCTAAACGCGTTTAGTTATTAATTTTTTCTATAAAATAACTAAAGTATAAATCATGAAATTTGCTGATAATTGCCTCCCGAAGGAAACAATAAATGCAGAAATTTAGCCAACTGCATGGATTTCAAACTTTAAAGCTGCTCTTCTAGCAAGAAATATTGTTAACATACATACTTTAGTAAGGCATGTAGTGTAGTGAATTATACTGTAAACTATTTTAACAACTTCCGAGGAAAGTCCTTTCTTCCATCTAATTGTGTTGGCCGCTGATAAAAACCATTTATAACGAGATACTTAGCACGCCGCACAGTGATCTAGAATAACATATTCGCGATCAAAAACTTCTTGTACTATAGGAATTTTGAAACGATTTTTCAGGAAAATGTAATCAACTATAAAGGATTTCATACATATAAAAGACAAAAATTTTGAGCCGAAAATCAGACTATAATCATGAGCGAAAAAATAAGGCATTAATAAAAAAAAAAAATATTTATCTTCAATTTCTATTGCCTATAATAAGTGTTTTATTATTTAAACTTTAATTGTATTATTTAATACATCTTTTATACTTATTCTTAGTTTAAAATTGATTTACAAAGCATGAAATTCAATTATTTAATTAGTATTTTCTTAGGAAGTAGCAAAAAGTAGCAGCTGGAACTTATAGAGAGGCTTATATTGACTACAAAGCTTATGTATGCTAAAGATGAACTTGTAGCTACTTCAAAGAAAGAAGATTTCTGCCAATAGCCGGCACGTACGTTCAAAAAATGAAGTATATAAAAAATATATTAAAAAAAAAATTGGCAGATATCTTCTTTCTTTGATTTATTTAGTCATTCGATGCCGATAAGATCACACGCTAACACGGATCTCAGATGACTGGTAACTTAGTTACCGCTTTTGGGATTGTTCAATGAATCCGCGGCTGGGCGTTAGATGTCTCTGAGATTTTCCTTAAAGACATGTGATAACGTTCGGTTAACGATACGGAATATTGAACTAGCGACAGGCATCCTCCGACGTGCACTGATGAGGACTAGGTGAGTCCGAAACAGCTGTCTGTACGTGAGGAATGCCTGGAACTATACAATCAAACGTGTTGTGTGATCTCAGCGGTATATTTATATATTTTTTTGAATAAATTTTTTACCAAAATCAATGGATAGTTTTGTGTTGCTTACTTACGATGGAGGAATTTTTCGGTCACATAATCTCCTTTAACGTAATTGTATATCGTAGCGATTCCAAGCGTGACCTGCATGCAATAGTATTTTGAATAGACCATGGTGAAAGTATCATCTGTTTCTTGTCTTCGCTTGAAGCCGTGATAATCTGTAGTAATATTCAATGCGTAGTTTACGCGACATTTAGCAAGCGAAGTCGGTTTCTCCCAACGTATGAGTAAACCATCGTATAAAATCTGGGCAATCGGAGTAGGTGGTTCGATTTCCTCTGGATCTTCTACAAGGCAATTAGCGTTAGTTTATAGCATTGTGTGTGTTGGTGCTCAAAGATTTTAGACGAAAATAGTTCATAGGCGCTTAAAGCCAACTTGTTACGCATAGTAGGAATCAACCTTAAATCTTCTGGAGCAGTGGTTCCCAAACTTACTATGCTCATGCACCTTTCTTGAAGCAAAAACCCAACCATGAACCCCCAAGTGAAATAACTCCATATAGAAAAATTACAAATTTGACTTTGATGTCTTAAATGGTAAATAGTGATGTAAACATAAAATATAATAAACAGAAGTAAGCAATCAACACCTTCTGTACAGTGACCCATAATGCAGGATATAAAATTTTTATGTGTTTTTGTAACCAGAATTTGTGGTATCCTTGTTTAAACATCGGTTTCAGCTCTTTATTTGTGGATAATTCAATAAATTGCTCCTGCATTATGGATCTGAGTTTGTATATCTACTTGCAAAAGAGTCCAACACCCGATTGGGAATAACCAAGTGAAGAATGTCTTCAAATATTGGGCTGAAGTCGAAGAGCTGTTAGGTGTTGACAATAAACAAGTAAATATTTATCTGGTCTTTGCAATTTTGAAAGATTTGGAACCTTCAAATTCGTTTCGTTAAATTTGCCAAATAAATCAGTCATATGGCATTTTTTGAATTGATTAAATTGAACAATTTTGTTCAAAACTAGGAAAATTTGTTGCATGCACTTCAAATCAATTTTAACTTACCACAGACCTTCTCAGCGGTCACAAGGACCCTTGGGGGTCCGTAGAAACCACTTTGGGAACCACTGTTCTAGAGCTAACTCGGTCTTACCTATATGTTGAGTCGCCGCATAATAATAGCTTAGCTCTCCAGAATGTTCGCTTACACTCCAGACGTTGACTTCCATCATAGAACAAGCCGTTATACGCAACATTTGGTAAAGTAATTCCGATGTGTGGACAACGACTTGTGGTTCGTTATCCACCCTATACACTAAGCGATATGAAATGATACATTTTCCGACTTTTGGAGGCTTCGTCCAGGATATCGTGGTGTAACGGTATTCGCTGTAGACTGTAACTTTTCTGGGCGCATTGACGGCTATTTGGGATCATTCGATTAGGGTAAAGATTGATTTATACTTGACGAAAATAATTTTTTCTAGCAATACTTCAACTTTTGTACCATTGACCCTGTCTAAGTAAACATATAAATGTCACATTGACATGTCCACTGGTTCTATGCCAAGATGATAGAGAACCAAATTGGTGCTGCAGAAAAGGTACTGAACAATGCTTCGTAAATAAGATACAGTATTAGAAGACTTGCTAATATGGAACAACTCAGTACAAGTAAAGAAAGTATGGAAATCTAAACTACAGGATGGGAAGAAAGGAGACAGACTAAAACAAACAAAGTGGAAAAAATTCTAAAGAAGGGAGGGTTAGAATAGAATAAAGCAAGGAGGCTGTCACAAAATAAGTGCTGGAACAAGTTTATAAAGGAATAGCGCAACAGAATGAATAATTACCACCAATTTACGCTTGGTAGATTAATAGTTCGCTCACTAGCTTTTAAACTTTGAGAAGCGTTAAGAATTAATAAATAAATTTGAAGGAGGAAAGGTAATTCTGATCCGTACTGATTGCAGTCAGTGACCAGATTCTGACAAATGCAACGGCACTATAGTACAGTCTTTGATATAAACAAAACTATTTACTTACTTGCACAGCTATCGCTGAAATGAGTACCAATAACGACAGCAATTGTTATTACCGTAGCTCCTACTAATGTTGTTATCACTATGGCAGTGACTATCATGCAAATATGACATCAGTGATAAATATATACTAAATCAAATACAAACTTTACCAGAGTAAATATATAACTTACCAGCTTTTGCCGTAATCATTATTATTTGAGGTGTAAGTACAAATATTTCATTGAAATCATCACAGCATGGGCACTGGCATGTACCCCGTCAAAGCAGCTGTCAAGGGTACGTCAATGTTTCAATTCAAGTTTACTGTCGAATAGTACGGCCCACGATACGTGGAACCAATATCAATCCACTTGAGACACGTGGAAATTTACCGGGAAAAGAGGAATGTTTGGAGTAGGAAGTTCCCTTTAAGGATGCTAAGCCCGTTGCTCATCTTTTTTTTTTTTTTGAAGAACGACAGGGAAATCAAAATACTCCAAGTGCTTAAGAAAATAATGGTATTTATAATTTGGAGATATTGTTAATTGTTTCAATGGAATTTACTAAATCAATGACTGCGAGTGAAGCCATGATAAAAATTTATATTATGTGAGTGAGTAGTGGGGTTAGATGATATGTTTTCGAAAATTCTATTGAAAATATATTTTTATTAAGTGTTTTTATAAATATAGCGATACATATTGTATTACTATTTATTAAAATATAATAAATGGGGAAAATTCGATCATCTATCATCTTTAATCACTTAACATTTTTAGATTGGCGCAGCTTTATGTATCAAACAGCTTCAAGCTTCCTCGGAGAAAATCTTTTACTACGCGACTAGGGCAATCTTCCCCACGAACTTCAGGTAGCTTAGAGCGATGAATATCCTGAGAAATAATGCCGTATTTTTTTAATTCAAATATCTTGCGTCACTCGAATGAATTAGCATGTTTTTGGTCTCACAGTTCTTTGTTCACTCATCCTATCCTCGCTGATTGATATAACTCTGACAACAGTAGGTGCGCAATTTATTATATCAAAGGTTGTTTTTGATTGACTGGTATTGCGGATTTCAAGTCCAGTACCATACTCATAAATCACCATATACTCAATATCACATTGCTCTTGATTTTCATCTGCAGTCCAAGTAACTGTAAAAGTATTTTCGGTCGTTGAAGTAAGTATTTCTAGGTTTTGAACAGGTGTTAACTCTACAAGAAAAAAATCCGATTAAAATATGATTTAGATTATGGAATTACCATAGGTTTATGCTGTAGGTACATACAAAAAACACATTACTAGAAACTCACCATACACGATTCTAATTTTAGACGAATCCCCAGCAATCCCTCGCACATCAGCATATACTTCGACATCCAAAACGAAGCAGTACAGACTTAAAATTTCAACACTAGGGGTTTCCGTCATCATGGTAAAGTCACCGACGTCACTAGATATGTAAACCACATACGTTACGTCGCATTTCTCAATCCGAATTTCATCCCACATTACTACCGTTAATGTGGGGTTTGGTACGTAAGTCAAGCCGCGGATTTTCTCAATTCGATCAGGATCTGGAAAATATATAAAGCTGAAGGTTATTGGATCGAATTGGGTGTCATGTTTTCACATTGGGTGACGTCCAAGAATGTTGTTGGTCCATAAGATTCACCGTGCAGACTAAGAATTGTTACAGCAATATACGCCCGGGTGCAATATGTGAATGGAAACATGACTTGCGTATCTGAAGTAAGGACAATTTGGGCATCCAGGGCATCCGAGGTATAAGTCACGTTGTAAATCATCGAGCAAAGATCTCTTTTGGAGTGGAGAGGCCAAGACACGATTAACATATGCTCGTCTAAAGTGGAAACTGCGATCTTTACACCTTCAATTGCTTGCTCTAAAATGAGAAATTTGATTATGTAGTGTGGTATTTTGAAAATTGTTTCTCTCCTTACCAGAATTATAGGTCGCTTCCTCATAAGAGGTTAGTATCTCGCCAATTTGGGGACGAACCTTTATGGAAACATGGAAGCAAAATGCATTTTCAGGGATAAGAACGCTTTCGGAATGTGTCTGTGTTTCAGCCGCGATTAATTCTGTCCTATATTCGACATTATATCTAACATCGCAATTCCGGATCGCTTCTGGTCTTGTCCAAAATGCTAGTAATCCGCTGCTGGTATGGGAAAACAATATGGCCGATATTATGATTTCTGTTGGCATCTCTGTGAACATAAGAAACATCGGAAGTGCCGAAAGAACTAATCGATAAAATGCCATTATAAACCCACGGTTGGAATCCAAGCGTAATCAATGAAAGGTATGTAAAGATTAAAAACCTTTAATTGCTTTTGTTTGATATGGCGATTCCAGTAATTAACCCTGGGTCTTTTATCCGGCATTTTATCTCCATGAACAATTGCAAGGACTGTGGGGTGGTATCACTGATATCGGGAATTCCACACACGACAAATTTATTTAATAAAATTCTGTACATATGTTTCAAGAGCATGTGGGCTCTCATTGTAAACTCCGAAACAGTTTAAAATCAGTTTAAAACAGTTTAAAATCAGTTTAAAGAGTTTAAAATCAGTTTAAAGAGTTTCAAATCAGTTTAAAGAGTTTTAAACCAGTTTAAAACAATTTAAAATCTTATTTGTATTTCATTTTTCACAAGTAATTTTACATTGAAACCTTAATCAAGTCTAATCATTAAAACGTTGTGGTAGATACGGAAGATTGTTAATTCTGACACCTTATTTGATCTTACCTGTGTAGGTTTCTGCTATGAAATGACCAATTTCTTCTCCATGAGCACCTACAGCCCAAATTTCCACATCTAAAACATCGCACATCTCCAAAGTATCGGGTAAGGTATAAGAAGAGGAGTTAGTGATAACTTCGTGCTCGCTCTTATTGTTGATGGTGTAAACCAGACGATACGAGAGAATATAATTTGTTCTTGATACTGGTTCATGCCATGATACTTGAATTTTGTCTTCGATTTTTTGAATTGTCGCGATCTCAGGCAAGATAGTGATTAGAAAAGACAAAGCTAGAAAAAGTTGAATTGGATATTTTGAATTTTAAAAAAAATTAAAAATTGAATTTAAAATGATTTGTGTTTGTGTAATCTTATAATCTCAATAAGATGATAAAAAGTATTCGGAAATCAAATCAGGTAAAGCTGTCATTGTGTGTTTTCATGTTTACAAAATCTTTATTTACATATAACTCCAACAATACAGGACAATCCCATTAAGTGTTCAAACAGAGAGATTTTAACTTTCAAACAAAAGTGTTTCAAATTGCCCCTATTCTGTTGAATTACTTACGTATGCATTTCCCGCTAAAATTGTCGGTATTTAGGGCTATCGTAACGAATATTATAATACCAATAGAAAACAGGAGTACAGCTGCGCCTGAAACGTTTTCATTGATAAAACGGTAGTAAAACAAAATATGTCTTACCTTTCTTTAAACACATCATTTCTATCGAATTAGTAAGCAAAACACACTACACATACCGAACTAAAATTTAAAATAGGTTAACGTGAGTTTGGATTATTTCATATTCTGACAAAATGTATCTAATATATTAGTTATAAGGCCATCAATAGTAGATTATCATTAATTTCTTTATCGCCATCAAGTATGCTGATAACAATTATGGGTACCCAATTGATGATAAACCAAAGATCTTATGATGTCTTTATACAATCTGTATTAACATATGAAACATATCCTTATATATCCTCCTATGTACATATAGAGTTCGTATGTTTATGCAATAAATTTGGGTCGTACTATTTATACAAAAAAGTTAATAAAAACGTGGTACTTTTAGATAGGTACTCGTACTATTAAACTGATAAGTTCCCTAGGCTTATTCATAATCCACGATTAGCCTTATATGTGTGATATTCTCTTATCTGACGCACTTATAAGTGGTCCAGATAGTCATAATTACTTCTAGGTATGTATGCAAATATATTTTTACGTCGAGCTGTTTTTTTGTGACAATATGATAAATACGCATAGTTATACAATGGGAATAAATAGTCTTATCACAGATTTTTCTAATTATAACTCCAAAATTTTGTGATAAATGCAATTCTACCCGGTTATATAATAAATTTAAACAATTTCAAAAAGTCTACGAGCAATTAGTTAAAGCCTTAATTTAGATGGGGAAAATTTTGAAATAAATGTATATACAGGCTGTTAGAAAATGTGTCACAAATTTTGAGGGGGACAATATGGCTCAAAATCTGCAGAAAGGTCTGTGTGAACCTGGGTCAGCCAATGGACGGTGACAGATGACAAACAGGATTTAGCCAATCCACGAAAGTAAATATGAACTTGTTTATAATCAATTTGGGGACCTTTTTGATACCAACCTGAGTTGAGATCGATCACTGTCTAGATGCATGTATAGAAAATCCAGCTGGACCTGTTGAACATCAAATATAACGTAAAATATATATTTCACCTTGTAAGTTACGATACAATAAATATAATGCTGTAAGTATTTTGTAGTTACATATCTCAATGTTCAGTTGTGTTATGTTATTGGTAAAGTGCACTGTCAGTATCTAATATTACTTTTGGACCACTTTAGAAGCCAATAAACTGCCTCTGAGCTAAGAAAACATGGGTTATAGTATTTATCCAGGTTTTTGGTTTAAAATCATTTCAGAAATGTGCTTGCATATTTCTACTCACCTTACCTGAGATACTAAGAGAAGAATTGCTCAGCGCTTAAATCCTGGACTCACAAAATGTTATAAATTTAAATTTAAATTCATCATCTGCGATTATAGAGTTGAACAAGACGATCACACAACATCTGTATCTAATATCGTGACACTTACGACAAAGTATAAATCCTAACTAGCAACTTTACCTCCACCGAGCGCAATAAACGTTCCACGGTATGCAGCTGATTATTAACAGCAGTTTATTCGTCAGCCTGTTATCAAGAGGCCGTTATTTTACACACATATTTCCAGTAATATTTGCGGGAAGGAATTTTAGTTTGTTTATATTACTGAACCAAATGTTTAGATATTGTAAATATGTTCTCATTTTTGCGCTCTAGACAAATTTAGTAAATAACGATACCTGCCATCATCCATAGATTCATTGTTGACATATCCATTACCAGGTAGCAACCACTAAACTGTTTTCCGAGTCAAAAATAAGTGATATTGATTAGGGTGGCTAGCTCTAATGTAGATGTGTGTGTTGACGCTTTCTACAGATCGATTTATAATATAAATCGATATATTCCTAAGTTACACATTAAAAAGAATAGTTATCCGCAGCGGTTTTCCTTCAAATCATTAAGTATCATGAAAGAAAAGAATAGATTTCATAACAAATGGAAAAGGTTTAGAAATGCGATTGATTATTGGCAATTTTCAGTAAAGCGTTAGACGATTAAAAAGTCTATTGATTTTGATTATATTACGTCAAGAAAACTGAGTCAGGTTTAAAAAATAACCCCAATTTCTTTTGGTGTCAGGCAGGACATTTCCAGCACGAATTAAATACAGCGATAGTTCTTCTGACGATCCACAAGTAATTTTCGAGTTTTTTCTGATTCTTTTGTATATGTTTTTGAATCAAATCAGTCACCTAGTTCTATTGAGATTGACAATAACAATACTACCTTTACAATTCATTATGTTACTCGTAATCAGGTACTTGACACTCTTAGTGCTCTTGATTCTGCTGGTGCTGATGGTATACCTGCATTTCTGAAAAAATGCGCTGCAAATTTGACAGAACCGTTATTTCTAATTTTGAGCTGTGGGCGCTATCCTGAGGTCTGAAAGAATGCGCCGGTTATACCTGTTCACAAGCGAGGGGACAAATCTGAAGTTATAAACTACAGATGTATTTCACTTTTAGATCAATTTGCGAAAGTATTTCAGTCTGTTATATGTTTTCTTATGTAAGAATTTTTTGCCAGAGCATCAACATAGTTTCTATTTAAAAGATCAATTCTAACGAATCTAATACCGTTTATTCAGGATGTTAAGTTGATGCTGGATGATGGGCTATCGGTTTCTGCAGTATACACGGACCTTTGCAAAGCCTTCGACAAAGTTCATCATCCTTCGTTACTAATTAAACTACATAACTTTGGAGTGCATGAGCGATCGGTTCGTACATCACGGAAAGGACCCAATATGTTGCCATAAACAACTGCAAATCATCTGTTCAAAATGTTTCGTCTGGTGTGCCTCAGGGCTCTCATCTCGGCCCCCTTTTATTTACTATATTTCTTTTCGATATTGGCAATTGCTTTAAAAATGTTAAATATTGCCTATATGCGGATAATTTGAAGCTTTACCATTCCTGCCTGCCCTGATGAATATACTTTAATCGACGATGACTTGTGCAGGTTTTCCGGGTACTGGAGGTTTAACAAACTTAAATTGAATATAACCAAGTGTAAACATACTTTTTTCTCTTCAGTTGTCACCGCTTTTCATGGATTTGTTCCTGGATGGAATATTGATCCTTGCGGTTAGAACCGTAAATGATCTGGGAGTACATATGGATGCCGATATGAAATGGGCTTCTCATATACATTATGTTTGCAACAAATTAAGCAGCACCTACTGGGTATT
>JARFOC010028887.1:0-32070 GCA_031763485.1 Osmoderma eremita
TACTTAATGCACTATAAATCAAAAAATAACTTTCAGTATGCACGACCATATCGGTTACTGTTATGAAATTATTTTAGGCAGTAATGAAGCAAACTGTAGTTTAAAACTATACTATTATATTTCAGTTTATTACCAGGAAAGAAAATTTAATCTATTTTGAAATAGATAGCGCATAAAGTCAATGTCTCAGTATATACCATGTCCCACTATACCCCACTCTCCCCTATATCGTTCCGACTAATAACGTTCGAAATTTTTAATCAAAGTATTAAATTTTCTTCTAGATTAAATCGTTAACAATATATCCAGATTACAAAGGTAATATTCAAAACTTTATCCATGATATAGCTCTGATCGAATTAGAAGGCCCACTAAATATAACGGCTCACTCTCGACCTATTTGTATTGATTGGGAAAATAGCCTTGAAGAATTCGATTTTAGAGATGGCGTGGAAGGGGTGGTAAGTGCTAACGCTGTAGTCATAAGTTTAGGTCTGCAAAATCTTATTATTGCACTTCGATCACAGCTGGAAAGCGCAAATTATTTAAATCCGGTATGAATGAGAATCTTATTTTTTTATAGATAGTAGGATGGGGAAAATCGGAAATAGCAGACCATCCCAGTGAGAAATTAAAAAAATTAGTAGTCCCATATAGAGATAAACGTGAGTGTATAAAACATTTTAGCCGAGAATTTGCCGATAAATATTACACTTCGGATAAATTTTGTGCTGGCTACGTTAACAGAAGTAAGTATAGTGTTATTGAATGTAATAAGTATCATTTGGCGGTTTTTGATCGAAAACGGAAGCATATGTACGTCCCATTAAATCCCCTTTACCCTTGAGCGTGTAAGATATGTGATTCTGCGCGAGTGTGCTGCTTATCCCACCAATATTAACTATCCTTATCCCAACAGCCTATCCTATGCTGAATGGCTCCAGCCGCAGTGGGAAAGTTTTGTGGGGAAATCTCTAGAACCCCACCATAATAGTAGTAACAAACAACATGACGTTTCCTTTTCATTTGTAAATCTACACTGTAAATCTCTAACATGGAATAAATTCTGTTCATTCAATACAATGCTTTTTTAGAAAAAGTTCTCGGACCCATAAACTTATTTAGTTATAGTTTAATGACTTGTGTGTAAAATTTAAACAATTTAAAGAAAACCATTTTAATAACCATTTTATCATTTCTTTTACCTATCTAAATGTCTCTTAACATATTGTACTCTATTACCATTGCTTAATCTTCTATTTTTCAAAACAAGTTTTTAATTATACAAATACTAATTCTAGCCTGAGGAAGGTAGATGCTCTCTACTGGAACGCAGCGCAATTATTTAAGTAAGAGCATTCAATATATTTTACTCAAACCAGCAGTTTTGCTTTCTTTCTTATCTAAATAGATATTCTATATCTATAATAAATGCTGATAAACTATTTTCAAGAGCTCAAACGTTATATATATAGAACATTTATATGATTAAAATTCATGTCTATTAAAATATATTTAAACAAAAAATTATCGTTCATCAAAATTCTCTGTACATATTTCTTGTGATGGTAACATTTCCAAATTACATTTTTCAATACATTTTAAGTTTTTTGACATTCAAAAAAATTTTTTTGTAATTTATCAATTTGTCAAAAGTTGCCCGCCCTGTTTGTGTTAACTTGACATAACTTGGAACTCGAATTTATATTTTACAAATTCATATACACGGTGCCCATTTTCTATCTTCGTATATGGGCAATTTTCTTAATATTAAAGGTATAAAATCGGTTAAATGGACAAAGTTGCTCAAAAATAGAGTAATAGTTGATGCCAGTATCACATTTGTTATCCAGTCCAAGGTTTGTGAGATATTCAAGAAAAATTTAAAACTTCCAAAAACTTCAACGTCAAATATGTTCACAACGCCTAAAGATAATATAACGGTGAAAACTGTTTCTAGTACAGTTTTTTTACGTAGAATCTATACCATATAAAAATCCACGGCACTCTTTATTTTGGGGATATAATACAAACTTGTATTTTTTAAATGAAAGCCATAGTGAGCCATCGTGTCATTAAAATGCTTATTTTTTTCTGATTTTATTGATGTAACATTTGGTATAACTACTTCTTTTGAAATAAGGAATTATTGTTTCCAATAATTACAAACATAATCAACTAGGCTTTGAAAATATTTTATTTTGGCAAAAATATATAAAGAATAAAGGAGTTAAAAAAAAATCAAAATAAATCTCAGCAAAAGCACGAGGTAGTACACAAAAGGCAAACGACTTCATTGTAACTTAATTAAGTAAGTGTTCAAAATGTACTCCATTAGTACGTATACACATTTCGCACCTCATACAAATTTCAGTTTGAACTCTATGTAAGTTGTGAGGTCTGATACTTCTTATTGCGGCCATAATAGTAATCTAAATTCTCGATGTTGTTAGGTCTATTCATGTATACTTTATTTTTTACGGCACCCCATAAGAAAAAGTCTAGAGATGTAATGCTTGGAGATCTTGCTGACCAGAGAATTGTACCTGCATTGCCAGTTAGGAAAACGCTCCGAAAGATAATTACACACAGCTCGGCAAGTATAAGCAAGTGCACCATCGTGCTGGAAGTATTTTAAATTTTGCATTAAACTTAGTGGTATTTCATCTAACATGTCTTCCAATGCATTACGTAAAAAGTGTAAATATAGTCCATCATTTAAGTTGGTTCCATAAAAATATGGCCCCAATATTTTTATACCAAAAATGCGGCACCACACATTTACGGAGAACACATGTTGATCTCTCCTTTCGGTAGTAAGGTGAGGATTATTTTGAGACCAATAAATATTGTTGCTTCTATTAAATATGCCATTATTTGTAAATTTCGTTTCATCCGTAAATAAAATTGTACTAGAAAACTGCGTATTATTATGTGTTTCTCTAAAGAACCATCTAGCAAATAATAATCTTCTTTCATGGCCTTGAGCATACAACGTCTGACTAAGCTGTATTTAAACGGCTTGTATTTATTTTGTTTAAGAATTAGGCGAGATTTTTCTGTGGAAACTGCGCATTCGCTTGAAATCTCGCGTGTGGATGTTTTTGGTTTGTAATTTACATACGTTTTTGATAAAAATCTAAGTAGTGAAAGGTATTTGGAATTCTTGGAACAGGAATTTATATCGAATTTATCTGTTTTGTACCCAAATACCTTAGGTCGACATATACCAAATGCAGATATCTGGTTTCGACAAGATGGCGCAGCTCCGCATTTTGCATTTGCTAGATCCGTGATTATCGAAATGAAATTTTCCCTGGCAGATGTGTAGGAAGAAGAGAACCTCTAGAATGGCCAATAAGATCTCCAGATCTCACTCCAATCGATTATTTCTTATGGGATTCCTTAAAACGTGAAGTTTATAACACCAAACCTGAAAGAACCAATAGCGCGTCAGTGTAGACTAATTTCGCCCGATGTCTTAGTAAATGTGCGAAATAAGTCTTATTGTCGTGCATATTCCAGCCAGCAAATATATGGAAAACGTTTCGAACACTTCTTACATAAAACAGTTAATCATGAAAAATGTCTTTATTCAACAATGTTTATTTGAAAAGATATTGATGACGTCACTAGAATTTTATACAGTGACATCACGTAAATTTAGAAGCACACGAAATATCGGCGATAAATAAAATATGCTTTTTTGGAAAAGTTCTCGGACGTGTGAACTCGTCCGAGAACTTTTCTTAAAAAGCATCGTATTGAATGTACTAATTTTATTCCATGTTAGACACCCACAATGTACAAACTGATAATAGCATTCTAAAAAAAATAACTTAATCTAAAAGAAAAAAATCCACTAAACTGTCCCCCTGGTAGCAAATTCTGTTAATGTCTGATGTTGCTGTTGTTGTTGTTTGTATTCTAATGCAGAGGCTTAACACTGCGGCCTTGAGGCCTATTGTAACACTCTGGAAGGAGCGATCGTCAACCCAGCGGATGACATCTTAGTATCAACACTCTACATTAGGTTTGTGTACGTGTGTATCGTGTGTGTGTGTGTGTGTGAAGTGTATGGCTTCCTACTGCCTCTCCTCGCGGTAGAGGGTAGCAGTGTTGATTTATCCTCATCACTGAAGGGTACCGGGAGGGGTGCCGCCCACCCTTGCTGCAACCGATCTTTAGAAAAATCGGCTGCCGCAACGGAGATTCGAACCCCGACATCCTGTACACGTGCCCAGCGCTCTTACCACTGCGCTATCCCGGCATAATATGTCTGATGTTCTGCAATAATGGAATCTAGAGTTTTATTTAAAAAATCATCATTATTAAGTCTTAGTAATAAAATACAAAAATTTCATTTTAAAGAATCTCTCATGTTCTCCATTCTATATCACAAGCTGCATATGTATTATTTGTGTATCCCAAATAGAAAAATTAACAACTAAATTTTGCAGATTCAAGTATTTGCCAAGGCGACAGTGGCGGAGGTTTAACATTCAAATCAAATGGTAAATTTTATATTAGAGGCATTGCTAGTTTAACTCCCAGAACGAAAGTGCAGTGCGATCCCAACATTTACGCTTTGTATACAAAAGTATCGAATTATATTGAGTGGATCGATAATATAACTAAGAGACAATTGTAATGAATCATAAAAATACACATACATTAAATTTAAAATTTTTCATAGTGTTGTATGCGACTTTCTTTGAAGAATGCTCTTTGCCCTTAACGTGACGTAGGCAATCCCGTTTGGACCAACACATTAAAGGGATATTACAAACTACACATTGAATTTTAATGCCATCATAATTTAGGTCCGCCATTTCTACTATAAATTGGATAACTATGTCCAACATTGTTCGTTTTCGCGACGTAGGCAACATTTTAAAGCAAACGTAGAACTACGAAATAGTATTTACGGCAGCATACATGTATACACAACAGACCCCGTTGAGACTCGTAGTTATCCCAAAGGTTGTATCAAATCTACGCCACTGACCGTTGGTGCTAGTGAGCAACTCTATCAATATAAGTTAAACTACTGCAAAAGGGCATTAAAAAGATTGAAAATGCAGTGATATATTTGAAAATAAATTCTCAACTAAACTGCTGAATTTCTCTGAAAGACTTTAGAAAGCAATAATATCCGTAATTTGACAACAAAGAAATTTGAACGTATTCAGTTAAAGACTTCATTAAATCTTTACAAACATCATTCGCAACGTAATACCAACATAAATATGTCTTCAGTTAACCGTTTCTCATCCTGATCATTTCCCATGATATACCCTGCATAACGCACGTTTTACTAGTGAAACTTGTATAGACAATGTATTCACAAATATAAATGTTGAATACAGTAAATCTACATCTTGGAGACCATTTAGCCCAAATTCTTGTATACAACAATGACGACACTCCTTCTGAAAACAAAGAAAATACTCAAAAGCTAATAAATAAACTAAATACTTGCCAGTGGCAAAATCTATTAATCAGCAAACCGGCTGCGCAAATAGAAAAATGTCAAACAAAAATTACCAGTAACCATAAATAAAATGAAAAATACTTTAGATGCATTGGCAACTGCCGCCAAAGTAAGTAAACACTCTCATATGTATGAAGAATATTATAGATATAAAACGATGTACAAAACAGCTCTAGAAAATGAAGTCAAAATTAATTATAGTCAGTATGTAATTGAGATATAAACACAAAACAATTAATGAAATATCAGGGAAAACTCAAGCTGCAAATCCTCATGAACTTTTAATTAAAATGGAAAAGTTATGCTGTAATTCGTGCTACGTTGAACCAGTCCAACCTCTGTTAAAGTGAAAGAAATAATTAGAAAGATCAAAAGCAAGAACGCTTTAGATCACTAACTAACCCGCTAGTAATGATCATAAACAACTGTTTTATGGAAGGAGTTAACACACGTTACAGTTACACGCACGTGCGACTACAGAAGTCTTTCCGGACGAATTAAAAATCGCAAAGATCTTACCAATCTTTAAAAAGGAAAATATTCATAATCCAGAAAATTATAGGCCCATATCCATACTACCGGCATTTTCAAAAATATTTGAATTAGTAATTAGCTAGAGAATAAATAACTTCCTCGACAAAAACAGCATCATCACCCAAACTCAACATTGTTTTCGTAGGAAAAAATCCACGGCAACAGGATTGACCGAGGTGATGAGCACGATACTAGCTGCATTAGATCATGAAGAATACATCCGATTGACAAGCTGTAATCTAAGTTGAGCTTTTGATAGATAGCGTGAATCACGAAGTCTTTCTCGACAAACTACATTATTATGGTATCCGTGGGAACTCATACAATTTATTAACATCGTATGTAAGAAATAGAAAGCAATACGTGGATATTGACTCAAATAAATTTCCCATAATGGAGTTACAGTGTGGCGTCCCGCAAGGGTCACTATTAGGCTCTTTGCTATTCATTATATACATTATAAAATACAAATAATAAAATACGGTGGCTTAAAATAGTAAAAATAAAAATAAAACATACCCTTACCACCTCGATGAGTGAAGAACTCCAGATACATATTTCGGCAACTAAGTTGCCATCCTCAGCAGAATCTACGAAGGAAGATAATGTTAGAGGTCGCACTCTGGGAGATTTGCACCGCACAGGACACCACTTGAATAACACTGATACGTATTTCGGCAACTAAGCTGCCATCCTCAGCAGAATCTACGAAGGAAGATAATGGTAGACGTCGCACTCTGGGAGATTTGCACCACACAGAACACCTTCCTTCGTAGATTTTGCTGAGGATGGCAACTTAGTTGCCGAAATACGTATCCGGAGTTCGAGGTGGTAAGGGTATTTTTAATTTTTATCTTTATTATATACGTTAATCATTTGGTAGTTAACGCATCAGCAGACTCTATATGTTTATATGCAAATGATACTTCTCTGATAACAAAAGATCTAGCCAAGGGCAACTTATGGCATAAGACAGATGTAATATTATGTGAAGCTACTACATAGGTGGTTTGCTTCAAGTAAGCTGAAACTCAATATCGATAAAACGCAACACCTAGACTTTACACTAAGCAAGAGAGAAGTGTTTAACGAAATGGAGCTTCTGGGGGTGCACACACTGGCACAATACAGTTAATTTCGAATAAAAAAAATCGCTACTTACCAAGCAACAAAAAAGGCATACATTATTAATTTCCACAGTGTGGCCACTTATGACATTCAACTTTGGGGTATGTCTTCGGAGGCTGAGCGCATTTCTCTTACAAAAGCGCGCTGTGAGAATTGTGTGGGATCTGAAAAGAATTGATTCATGCAAAGATGCCTTTATAAACGCACAAATACTAACCTTGCCCGGGGCATATATTCTCACTATCACTAATTATGCCGAGTTCCATATCACAGAACACAGAAGTATGGTGACTTCTGCGGGTACAAAAATTTACAATAAATTACCTTAAAGTATGACGTGCTTTCCTAAAAGTTGGTTCGCTCTAAGACTGAAAAGACACTTGCTGAATAACGCTTTCTACACGATTGGTGAATTCCTAAAATGTACCATAATTTAGTATATGTTTATTTATTACTGATGTTTATATACTCTGTCCTTGTGTTATACTTTCTACATAATCTTACATTTGTGTATATTTTTTTAAATATTTTATATTGTGTTCTATACGATTTATACGAATGTACTAAACGATTACGTTTCATGTAATATTACATTATACTGAATAAATACATGTCTATCTATCTATCTATCTATCTATCTATCTATCTATTATGGTTATTCTGAGAAAAATACATACATTTAGAAAAAGAAAATAATGTTTGCAGTAGCAGAGGCACCACAAAATATTTATATATTTATACTACGTTCATTTACATCGCGTTTTATTAGATACTAGAAACATTGAAATCCAAAAAAAACTGTTTAACAAAATTTAAGAATTAAAAAACTCAACGTGAAAAGTTCTTGAAAGTATGGACAAACCCAATAAATACTTCATAAATTGAAGTAAAAAATTAAAAAAACTGAAATATTGTTTTGCATTGATAAAATACTGTGCCATTGATATCCCAAATAAGTTTATAAATGCGATTGTGTAATTAAGTGGAAGCGGGTGGCCCAATATAAATAGGTACATAAAGAAGCCATTGGCTTACGAATTGTGAAATGATTATTAAATGTTTTATTACTTGATTGCCAATACATATACATAATAATATTCAAAAATTTAAATATGAATAGTATTTGAACAATCTAACATACGCTCCATTTAGAAACCTATGTGGTATTGTATTAGCGAGCGGCCAAGAAGTCTCTGAATGGTGTAGAACAATGATCATTCTGTACCGTTCTGAATTTTACTAACGGTACTACACCGTTGTAAGATTTCAGATAAACGCTACAATGGAAGTACGGCAATTCAATTACCGCGATGTTGATCCCGACGTAATATCTCTTGAACCCCACTTGTCCGCTTATAAAAACGACCAAGTCAGCAGCTAAATGAATCGTGAAATTCACCATGCCTATACGCATCGAGCACATGCCAATTATAAGGAGTTTAGTTTTTAATACGGGGGCTTTGTTTGTTTGTTGACTTCTATGGCAAGTATTCTCCGAAAATACCCCGTCCACAAACGAGGTTGGTTGCTGTACAATAAGTCCTTGTAGATGTGAAAAGAAACGATTATGAGCAATTAAGTTTAGTATTAAAATATTTTGAAAATGTTCAACAATTGAAGTTAAGCCGTTTAAGAGCTGATATCACACTAAAACTAAGACTATATTAAAAAAAAGGAAGATATACGTCAAATAGCAAACAGTTCTAGCATTTTTCTTAAAAGTTTTGTGCAACTATGTGAACATACGGGAAGTTGTTTTGGAACCGAAAAATTAAACCGAGTGAATGATGCTCGTTATTTATTTATTTTTTATTTATTTATTTGTTGCCCAACAGGCCAAGGCCCAATAACAGGACGAAAAAAAAATGACAAACTAAGTATAAGTAGACGTAGACGTTGAAAGCATAAACTTAATCTAAATTAATATAATTATATTACAATATAAACAAAAGTGATGGTAACAAATTACAACAAAGCTATACAAACACTCTCAATATTAAGAAATAAGGTAATTGTTGACAATCAATCAGTCAATTTTAAATATCAAATAAATCACCCGGTTTTTGATTACCCAGCTTGAGAAGAGTGTATACAGGCAGTCGTCTCGTGTTAGTCCTCGCGAACGGAATCATAAATGTGGAGTCATATCTCGCACTCAACCTTGGCGCAATGAACGACATACGCTCAAGCAGAAAGGGGCAATCGATGTAGTTTCCTGGGGCTCAAAGGCAGCAAAAAGTGTCTCGTCCTAAGTTCGGCTTGTGGGATGCCCATCTCTGGGTAAGTACCATCCAGTTTGTAAGAGAGGGATTTCAAAAATCGAATGCGATCAAGAGGTAGGAAATCCGAGCATATAAGGGATACCAAATAATACAAGCATATTCTAATTTGCTCAAAACATAAGCAAAGGAGAGAGTCTTGAGTACGGCAGTATTCGTGAAATATTATGAACCCAAGAGATTTATAGGCATCAGAAGATACTTTTTGTATGTGATTTAAAACTAAGACTGGAATCGAATAATACTCCGATGCTGATATTAGCTTGTTGCCATTAATATAATACGATGTTGAAGAGTAGCGAACGTGAGTCTGTAACTACACAGCATTTTGTGATATTCAGCTGTAGCTTTTATTTGTCACACCATTTATGGAGCATATGTAGGTTTCTGTGTAGTACCTCTTCATTGGCGGGACATGTAATCTCCGAATAGATCATCATCATATCATCCGCGTACGCAAGTCCGATCCTTGCGTACGCAACCGTCAATAGTAAGTCGTTTATATTATTCGTATAATGCGAATAATAGAGGTCCAAGACTTGCACCATGAGGAACGCCGGGAAAGTGGTCAGAAACGTATCGGTTGTAGGCTACATAACACCGTCGATGACTTACGTAAGTACGGAGTAGTTTCAGGGAAGAAGGAACGAAACCAAAAGACGATAACCTGCCAAGAAAAATTTCGTGATCAAGTGAATCGAACACCTTTGACAAACCTGTATAAATTATATCAACCTTTCCTCTCCTGTCAAGCGCCTCTCCCACAACTGAGTCACCGTTGCCAAATTGGAAACAGTTGAGAGTCCAGATACTAAACCATGCTACTGAGATGAACTGAAATGTTATAAGTACATCTAAAAAATCCAAGGATATGCAATCTAACCAACTACATTAAATTTTCAATCATTAGGTATATAAAACTTGGCAACGCTACTGCAGAAAAATGAATAAGCAAAAATTATGCCAATATAAAATTTTGTGAGGTTTTATTCTGAGAGGGAAAATATTTCAGGTGATTGTGTATATTTATAAGTTTCAAATGCGAAAAATGATGATATGTTATAGTAACTGTAATGTAAGTAAGTCAACAAACGTAGGCTTAATGATGGAGCAACGGATTCCATATACTTTAGAAAAGTAACTGACAGAATGGTCAGAATATCATAATTGCGTATACGCGTCATAGATAGCTAAGAATAAGGTAACTGCCATGATTTGAGCTTACTACTTTTTTTTTCAATTTAAAACAATTTGGTTCAGTGCAAACTGTGCTGGTAATTTAGTTGCCAATACAGAGATTCTTTATTTCAAGTACTGGCTAAACTACATTTCAATGTACTTCATGCACCACAGTACACTTCAGAACTACCAACATGGCTTTTGAGGACCCAGTTTTCATCAAAGTTTATTGATTACCCCGAATGTTTATAAAGGCTAGTCCATTGGGTTTATCGTCCAATTCATCTCACAAAAAGTTTGACATCATGTCACGATATCCTACTCCATTTACAGTTAAATCTTGGCCAAACTCATTTTCAAAATGAACGGCCCAATTACAACTCCAGCCCATAATCTGCACCAAACAGTGGCTCTTTGTGTATGCATCGGTTTTTCATGAATAACACGAAGATTTTCATTGGTCCACATCTGAAAAGTCTGCTTATTAACAAAACCATCCCAATGAAAATGAGCTTCATCGCCAAAGATGATGTTTGAAAAAAAACTTCATTCACTGTTTGATTTTAAATCTAACGAATAGTTCCGTCTCGTGACTTGCAAGCTCCGTTGCAAGCTGTTTCTGATATCATTCAATTATTGAGAACGGTGACGTGTTGATGTTCTTCGATTCTCAGTGCTACTTTCACTGACGACTGCAGTATTAGGGTGCTAAATTAAATATTAAAAAAATTGTGGGAAATTTTAATCCGACGCAAAGTGGGTCGAAATATGAATCTAGCTGGACAGAGTACATAGTTGTCATGATGCCAAAAGCTGTCACTACCCTCACAAATGTGTTTAGCATAAACATACACTAAGAAATACGACAAGAAAAACGAAGATACGGATCCTCTGTGACCTGCAGAGATTCATTCTTTATACACGTACCGTACTTCCGCGTGTGTAGTGCAATTTATTATGTTATTATTCTTAAAAACGCAACAAAATAGTTTTTTTGTGAAATATGCTCAAGGAACGCAAAAAGTTGCTTTGTTCCGGGTGACTGGGCATTCGGTAGTCGCAGGCAATGAGAAACCGATGAGCTAGCGATCTTCGTCTCCATACGTGGGTCCAAAACCTGCTCTGGTAGTATCTAAAAGCGCACTACAAGGGCAAATACGTAAATGGGTCCAAGAACAACTTAAAGAATACTAGGAAAACACAACCAGACGAAGTTACGGCAAAACCTTTATTAAGGAGTCATTAGTAAAGAAAGCTGATGAACTACTAAATCTTAGTGGGAATCGGCTTTATACAGTAATAGGTCTCCTGACAGGAGCCTGCGCTCTGAAACGGCACCTACAGGAAATTGTAGTTGACATTGAGAACCCAAGCTGATAAAGACTGCAAACCACACCTCATGTGAATGCAAGGCCTTAGACCCTAGAAGGCAGGCAATCTTTGGGGAATCAAAAATGAACCCAAAAGGCTATATAGACCAACCATTCAAGGACCTGTACAGATTAGTATAGAGTGCAAGGGTTTGGGAATCGGTGGTGTAGTACATTTGTACAAAAATAGGACATAAATACAAAAAGCGTAGAGGCTGAAGTGTTTCCGGAAACTAATGTCAGATGACTCCCATAAGGAAGAAAACGGTAGTAGCAGTAGATAGCAGGAAAAAGGTAGGAAATAGCAGAGGACAGATATTGGCTGAAGTACATTCTACAGATATTATTCTTTGTACCCAACACATTTCTTTTGCCAATACCTGCTTAACAAATATATTTTATTATTTTTTAGTTAAAAATACGAATTTATTTGAAGAACCAAAAACGAAAGGTATAAGCTTAAATACTTGTTCCAAGCATGGGATATATTATTTAAGTATATTTGTACAAGATGCAGTATTGAAAATGACCAATAAATGCGGAATTTGAGGAGGAGAAAAGAATTGGAGGTATATAATGCGCTCCAATATCTATTCTTTTATTTTTTAATTTTTCATAAATTGTTGATAACATCTTCTATAAATAATTTGGTCAAAACTTACACGTTTTACAGTTCTTCTTTGTGCTATTTATTGCAACGCTGGAACTTTTGACCACCTAAAACTTGAATTTGGCCCGCTTATACTTATTAATTTGCGCATGATTATTTGGCAATAAATAATAAATAAATGGCAATAAATGGCAGTAAATCTAGTCAAAAAACAACTTACTCTTACAATAATTTACTGTGAATATCTTTTTTAAGATAGAAATAATCAAAATACTGTCCCAGTTAGAATTCCATAGAGTTAAAAAATTTAGGATTATCACTTTTGTAGGCTTTTTCCTTTTTAAACATTAGACTTACATATGATAACCGATTTAATATATTGAAAATGTACTGTAAGTTTCATTAAAACACTCAACAAGAAATATATTAACATATAATTAAGAAGAAGAAAGACGCAGATGCGTATGTAGCAATATATCGAAAATGAACTAAGTAGGTCCCATATATACGCCAAATTAATAAACATAAAAGATTCCCCTGTACCATCAAAATTGCTTGGCCAGGATCTTACATACATCCATTTAAACGGAATGTGGTTATAATTGGCAAAGAATTAAACCCTCCCTGCCACGAGGCACGAACTTCTTACGGCGATCCGAAACTTCATAATGATACGATTTACTTTCGATATTTATACCAAATACAGCCGGCGAAATTATACATTAAGATCGCGCGCAATTATTTTAAAAAGAACACGCTAAATTATATGCAAAAGGTATTCCAACGGCCGAATATAAGGAGTATCAAGCACGCAATTAAATACCTCTTTGTCAGTAAAACGACCGCGATTTCTCTGAATGTATTACTTAAATATTATATTTCAGATACTTCAATTTACATATGTAGGAACGTGTTCGGCAACTGGATAATTATAACATACATACATATATTAAATTTTTCAGATATTATGGAAAACAGTTATTGCTTATATAATGTCGCAATTAAATAGTCGAATGCTTCAAATGTTTTTTTTTTGCTTTCGAACACAAATTATTTTAGTATAGATATTACAGGCCGCGGCGAAACCGTGTCTCTCCGCCCTTGTCCGGACTATTTCTCCCACCTAGTGTGCGACGAAGTGTTGATGTACAGTATAGGTATTCTCACTACGTGTCAACACTTTGATATTTTGCATTCGTAAAAAACAATATTCACGCTTGTGGCTTTCATAGACAGTGTGTGCTTTTGATTGTATTTCGCGAGAGTTGGTATGGAATATGCCTAGAGAAAGGGAGGTAATAGTAAATTGAGAAATGGAATTGGTAGTACAGGCGAACCTCAACTTGCGAACGTCGTAACTAACGAACATTCGAAGTAACGAACAGCCAAAATTGATACCGCTTATTTGACTAACGAACATATTCTCTTGCTCTTACGAACACGTATTTGTTCCCTGTTTTAACTGAAACATGCACGTACGTTTGTGCGCGTATACCCAATGTATTAGATGTTAGTTTTTCTACGTGCAGTAAACGGTATTAATGATGCAAAGCCTTATCAATTAAGAAAAATGGGGAAACGTAAACATAGGGTTAGTAAGGCAGGTGTTATAAAACGTAGAAAAATTCATATTGAAACAAAAATGGACATTATCAGACGATGTGAAAGTGGGGATCTTTTGCTTTCGCGGTATTCCAATACGAATCGTTCATTCAAACTTCAAACTTCACTTGATTCTTTTTGTAGTAAACCAGACCAAAATCCGGATAAACACGGATCCAGTTTCGAAAAATAAAAGTGATAGACAGATGCATACAAATTTATATGTATTATTGTAATAAAGAATGTAATATACGTATATATTCATTTAACATTCAACTATTAAATAAAATCTTTGCATATATGTAATCTGTTTTTTATTATTTCCCAAAATTTTACGAACACCCATAATCCTATATGTACGCGATAATAATGATAAGTTACACAACACATTACAAATTCAGCTTATGAACATTTTAACTTACGAACTATTTTGATAAAACGTATTATGTTCGTAAGTAGGGGTTCGCCTGTATATATAAAAATACTAGAAATTATGTGAGAATGAGGGATATGCAGTCGGAGGAATTTTTGACTAATGGAAGATTACGACAGGGAGGGGTACTTAGCCCTATACTGTTTAATATAGTACTCCATTGTATTTTAAAAGAAATTTAAAAAAAAACAACAAAGAAACTGCAAATAGGTTGTAGAAATATGCAGATAGTGGAAGTAACAGAAAACGCCTTCGCTGACGACTTGGTAATATAAGCAGGAAGTGAAAAAGATCTACAAAAAAAATATAAATATTTGTGAAGCAGCCTTAATAAAGAGAAATATGAAAATTTACGTCGATAAAAAAGTTGGGATAAGCGATAGTAAAATAATAATTAAATTAGATGGAATAGTCATAGAACAAGTAGTGACATTCAAATATTTAGGAGTAAAGACGGAAGGAAGGAAAAGAAGAAACAGAAATTAATAGCAGAATTGAAAGTGCGATAAAATTATATTATGCAATGAACAACGTCTTCATAAGAAAGAAGAAAATTCCAAAGAAAACTAAAATAATGGTGTATAACACAATATTCAAGCCTATATTAATATATATTAATGTACGGATGTGAAAGTTGGGTCTTAAACAAACAAACGAATAGCAAAATACAGGCGCTGGAGATGAAGTATTTAAGAGCGCTTGAAGGAGTAACACGAAGACATAGAGTACGAAATGACATAATAAGAAAAGAATTATCACGTGGAACTGATTTTGAAAACTATAAAGAGACAACAATTGAAATGGTTTAGCCATGTGACACGTATGGAAGAAAAAAGACAGACAAAAATAGTATGGAAAGCAAGATCAATACGCAAAAGGAAGAGAAACATGGAACACGACAATAGGGGGAGAGGGAATGTCCTGGAGTGACGCGGTAAGAACAGCAAGCATCAAGAAAGATGGACAAAGTTTATTTCTAATAAGGAATAGGGAATAAGGAATTGATAAATAAATATGCTTTTACCTTTACAACCTTAGGCTAATTAAGGTTATCGATTATATATCGATATATATATATATATATATATATATATATAGCAAAATAATACGATGCTCTAGGGTAGCTTCGGCATTAAAAAACAGTAAATACAGAACACAGCACAGAATCAACAAATAATCAGTAGACTTCTTCTATGTGACGATTTATAAAACATGAAATTTGTACGTGAAACGGCGCGCCGGTGAGGCTAATGATTCTCGTAGACTACATAGTTGAAGTTCAGAGCGGTAGTTGTATTAGAACTGCCGTCTGGGATTGTTTGTTCTTTGCGCTTCTTATGTTAAAAAATATCGTTTCTCCGAGTATTAATCTTTGGTGTTTATGTATAATCTGTAGTTACTTCTATAATTTACTTCCCCAAGTGTTTACAGTTGCTTACTTTTTAAATTACTTTAATTGATTTCAGCACACATGTATACCTTCAATGTTTAGTTTTTTTAGTGTTTTTTTATTTATTTTAGTGGTTTCTTGTTCCATTGTATACAATTTGCACAATATCAGGATATTGTTACATCCAGGAGACAGGCGTTCACTATAAAAAATTTAAATTTATTGCAATAAATTATAAAGTAACTGTAGTCAACATGGGCTAATAGTGTAAGATTGGTTATTGGATAATAAAATCAATCCTTAATGAATCATTTATCTGTATAAATTCTGTACCAGCGTACAGATGTACAATAGACGTATGTCGCCGCTCATGGTAATACTTAAAACGTCAAGTAAAACGTTAAGTATACGTAATTGGCTGATACCACATCTACTGCCGGCTTATAATTTCACCTGGATAATTTTAATGTGTGCTATTGTTATACCCATATACTAAGTCACATGTTTGATTAACTAAACATAACTAATCAATCAACCACATGATATTGATAACAACATATATACAAATATAACAGCAATACGTACAATTAATACACATAAATACAGTTGGCACTGCTAGCGTTCGGCCAGTAGCGCGTGCTGCAAGGGGTTTATTTATGCCGGAACATGAAAATTTTATTACAAACTTTGCATATCATTGTAGCTCCATTAAATCTGCAAATTCAACGATAAACTTCTTAACTTTGTAGACAGATGGTAGCTTTTTCGACGACACAAGAAGACAATCGTACAGACGAGGTATACCCTCGGTCCGAAAAACAATAGCTGACTGACGGTCCCCCAACTATAACATTTGCTGCAGCCCTTGCACTTCTTGGGAGCGGCGCTATTGCCCGAACACTCGCAGTGCTAACTTTATACATAAATATCACACAATTATTATCCGGCGATTAATTCTAATTCCACCAATAAATTACAGGTTAATTCATCTAAATATATATATTTTCAACGTCATCAAAATGTGAGATACTATTTTAATCGGCCCAATACTATCTCAATTGAATTTCCCTCTGAAGACTATTCTATTTAGAACACTAAATCCCTGTTCCAACGCTTGTTTCGTACATCTGGTTGTATGCTTACGATCATTATCATGTTAGCAGGGCAGAGATTCTTTAAAAAATTCAAACTCAGTAGTTTTTCTATGAAATCAAATTTTTTTAAAAGATTTGAGTTTGCCATTTCATAATAATTTGAACAAACGTAAAAAGCAATTAAGGACGGAAGATGATGTCCTCTAGGTGATGAGCGTTTTTATCTCTGCACTCCTCCAAACGAGTAGTCAAGTTGTCCTTACATCTTCTTCTTGGAAAGATACCCCTTTCAGTGGGAACAGTATTTCTCCAGCAAGACTTGTCACACTTCAAGGGAGTCTATAGCTTTGTTAAGGCAGCTATTCCCAGGGCGACTAATTTCGCTGTGCGGAGACTACTTCCTATAGAGGTACCTCAGGGCCCGTGTTTTCATTGAGAAACCCCATACCCTTGCAGAGCTTTCTGCTGCTATCACCCGTGAAATTCGTGCGATTCCTGCCAACCTGTTGTGATGTATGGACAACTTGATTACTCGTCTGGAGGAGTGCAGAGATAAAAACGATCATCACCTAGAGGACGTCATCTTCCGTACGTAATTGCTTTTTTTACTTATTTTTAAATTATTATAAAATGGCAAACTCTATTAAATCTGTTAAAAAACAAAAAAAACATTTCATATATTTTTTTAAAACGTTATTCGTCCCTGCCGGACCCCGTATATCATTCTTTCAAAGTAAGCATATACGTAACTCTGCCATGCCGTGTCTCAAATATTTGATATACTCTATTATAATGCATCGTCAAAAATTTTCATGATGTGAAATATTATCTACCGGATTTTCTAAAACATGTTCTTCATCTACCATTTTCAGTCTCCTTCCCAATCATCTGAACTATTTATATATTTTTATATTTGCCTTGTAAATGTTGTTTAATATAAACCAGAATGATATCTATCAAGATTTTAGACATAATACATACGGTTAAGTATCTTAACAAAACCACTCTCTATTTCTTTGAGCAATATGTATTATACATTGCGGTAGTTGTAGAAATTGCTTTATGTCCGTCTAATCTATTGGTATTCATTTGGCAAAACGAATACGCTATTTCCTGTGTATTTGATCATTCACATTTATAGAAAAAATATTTATCTTTTGAAGACATACGGATATCTACACCACATATACGATCAATCAGATATCGTATTTCCATTACCTTATCTTCTTCGCAATATACCGACCGCCCAAACAAGAATTGTATTTCTACAATAAACCAATGTATTAGATAAAGATGAAGCAAACCATCGCCAGCATCCCCAAAGCAGGGTTATGCGTATTCTGTTATAACAAAGTGAAATATCTAGCGGTTTCTTTTGCTCTCTAATGAACTTATCCGCAGTTTACAAAAATTCACTCTGTATGTATACCCCAATATGAGGATTATGAAATAAAGACGTTGAATTGCAAATCTATATAGTATGTGCCTTACGAGCACAAGTCAAAAAGGTACATGTATTTTATTGATTAATAGTAAATTTATCAACAGAAAATCTTACGTCTCCAACAGTTCCTTGTTAGTCGGTTTATATTTAATTCACGTTGGCATTATAACAAATACTTGTAAACTGTAAATAGATCGAATTAACTTATTACATGTTTCCTATCCTGAAATTTCGAACCGATACCGTGTTTCCTACTGCTGTAGCGTTCTTTATTTCCTTTCTTATATGTATACGTACTTCTTCCGTTTCTTAATTAACGTATACAAGTATGCGCAGCTCTCACCGGGGTGCCTCCCGAACGGGAGGAGAGAGAAGTGAGGGTTTGTTCGTTGGTTGAAATGAGCGAACTTTGCTCTACAGACGGAATCGGTGTCAGTAGAAGTACAACATGAGTGATAACATTATGGGACCATATGTTATCGACGGCAATTTGAATGGAATGAAATATTTGGATTTTTGCTGCGAACGCAAATTATTTCTGCTGTCCGTCAACTTAACCCCGATTTTGATGCAATTTCGTATATGCAAGACGGTTGTCCCGTCCATTACAGTTTAGTAATGGGGTTTTTAGAAAACACCTTCCCAATCGTGTTATTCCGGGAAGGGTAGGATAAAATGGCCACCTCGATCACCCGACATCAATCCCAGCGATTTTTCATCTGTGGGGTTATGTCAAACAAAATCTTCACAAGTTTTGCAACAATAGCAAGCTTGCAACAGTTGCAAGTAGAACTGTTGAGGATTTCTGCGACAATAACCCCTATAGAAATCTCGAGGTAGTGAGGCGGGAGTTTTACGATAGACTCGGCTATTGTTTCATAAAGCAATCCCCGGTTCCGATGTTCGCATACGTGTATATATGTACATAACATATAATGGTTTGGATTTATCGAGCAAACGGATTTTTAATACTGTAAATTACGAATTAATAATTCCAAAATGATCGATAACTGCAATATGTTAAATAACAACATTTGTATTTAACATTTTACTACATATCTAATCTACTTTTTTGTAAAGTATCCTGACATGCACAGCCATCAGAAAGTATGCTAATTACGTAAGGCGGTAGTTGACAGGGCCCTAAAAACCGGTCACGATTACCATTTAGATATTATCTGAAACACGAGGGAGGAACAACAGAAGACAAATGTGGGGGTGATTCTAACACAATTAGAACACATTGAATTCGAACTGAAGGGAACAAGACGCAGGTGACTACCCTAATAAATACGGGGAAGGAATAGCAAGAAAGAAATCCATAACACAGCCAGTGTCGTTTTATATCGACCAAGAATAGAGAATATCAGAGAATTTCGCTTTACAAACGTGTGCGCACGGCTGGAATATATTATGATCTACTGTGGATACTGGACCGCCCACTAACAAAAGGCTCGTGGGTTTATTGCTTTGTAGAAACTAAATGTTGAATTATTATATGGATAAAAAATTTAATAGGACTTTATTCATAATTTTACTTTGTGGTGTATACAGGCTGCCCAAAATAGAGTAAGTTAGCATGGGTATCTTTTTTATTATACATAGAGATTTGTTTAAATTATCAAAGTTGTGTAGTTTCTAGTGCTGATTCAAATTCAGTTGAGAAATTTCTAAAATTCGTTCTAACATTTTAGGAAATATCTGAAGAAAAAAATAAAGTAAAATATTTTCGGAATTACAGAAGATATGGAAAAAAGTTCCATATGAAGATTAGTTGGTTCAATTAGGGACACTCATAACGAAGATATTGGTGGCAACTTTCTTGTTTTAAAAGGACGCCATATTGGATTTTCACACTGTTAAGTATCATTTTTATTACTTTTTTCAAAAATGTCAAATTAAAAAATACTGTAGTTATTTCACATCCTGTACTTAAATGAAACAGTTTCTCATTACTTACAATGAGTTTCACAATTATTAGTTCGGCCTGATTAGGATTAGTATTGATTTATTATCAATCTTCAAAAACAAAATAATTTTTTAAATCAAGATACAAAGAAATGATTAAAAATGTACTATCATTAACATACTTTATTAGTACCTACCTATACAGGCTGTTTACGGTCTTGTGATTTTATTATCAAGGAGTGGTTAAATAAAAATAAAGTCATTAACGTAAAAATATCTTAACAAAGTTGCATAATAGGAGATATTAATGTAAAAAAAGTAGTTTTTATTCTTTATTTTTAAGTGGTGATTAACCACCATAAAAAAATTAATGCTAAAACTATTGATCAACAACTTGTGCAAAGTAAATGTTAACGATAGGTTATTGGTGAATTTTTACTAAGTAGACTGATGTCGGTAACTTTTCCCATCTGTCAAGCTGTTTCCTTAGTTGTCACTGCATTGTTGGTTTGACGTAAATTATTCCGAATAAATCCTAATAAGGAAAGTAAAGATAATCCATCGCACCAATAGTGAATACGTTGACATGCTATTAATTTATGGTTAAGTACGCCAGAATTCTGCTGCTGCAAGTCGATGGTACAGTGAGCGGTTCCCTAACAGGCCAACACTTATTCCACAAAAATTCACCGCTCTAGTAATCCGTGCACGAGAAACTGTTGTACTGCGAACACGTCAAGGTCGAGATGGTGGTCCTGGTCGACACCAACGAATTTTGGATGCCGAAGAAAAAGTCTTAAATCTTGTCGAAGAAGATCCTTCTAGTAGTACTCGGAAAATATCTCGCCAAGTAAACGTATCAAATCGACTTTGCAAACACTGCCCGAGAATCAATTGTATTCTTTCCATTTACAAAAAGTACAGGCTTTACAACTTGAAGATTAGCGTTCACAGTTTTGCCGATGGTTTCTACAAAAACATGTTGAAATTCCAAACTATTTTTCCATTGTATTGGCGACTGATATGGCCACGTTTACACATAAAGGCATAAATAAAAGGTAATATTTGGGCTGTGGAAAATCCACATGCTGTTCGTCGTAATCAATTCCAGTATAGATTTTCGATAAACGTTTGGACCGGACTGGTCAACGGACAAGTTTTTGGCCCATTTGTGTTGTCAAATCGAATGAATGGATATGATTATCTCTTGTTTTTGCAAAATCATTTGATGGAATTATTGGAAGAAGTTGCTTTGATTCACGGATACATCGAGGGAAACTTTGCGTTCAACAACATGGCGATAACTTTGAACAACTAGTGTGAAATGGATTCCATGAAAAGCATAAAAAAATTGTTTAAATTAATATGCCTAATCACCACTTAAAAAACTACTTAGAAAACTACAAAAAAAAAGTTCAACATTAATATCTCTCTTATTATGCAACTTTGCTAAGATATGTTTACGTTAATGGCCTTATTTTAAGATGTTTAGTCACCACTTGAATATAAACAAGACCGTAAACACCCGGTATAATCGTATATTGGAGCATATCTTAGCATTAACGGATATATTATATATATTATAATATTATTCCATTAATCTTTTAATTAAATAATTACCTTAAACTATTACCAATACACTGTCGCAACAATTATACAGTTATACTTAATATGACTACGAATATCTGTCGTTTGTAAAAATGCCGGTAACGGAAAAGAAAAAAAAAGCTTCTTTCCTTAAATTTAATATTGCCATATATGTTCACAAATAATTAAGAAGTAGCAGTAAATCGTACAAAGCAAAAAGAACTTATCCTGCACATATGTAGTGCTCTGTTGTGAGGATGGCAGTGGGGGATTTGTATCTTTTTTTTTACATTTGGAAGAGCATAATTTTAAATCCCTGCTTATTTAATTTATTTTAGACATCAGAATGACGGTCAAAACATCGCGGTAGCAAAAGAATGTTGGACGAAGGATGATAGTTAGACGAAAATCAAAAGGGCCTTCATGAATAAGCAATGAGGTGTAATTCGGAACGGCACACGCCTTAGGGTTCGTTTCGTTTATATTGGTGAAATATTACCAGTGGCTAATTAGTACTCCTCATACCACTTTAATGAAGTATAATTGGATACAGGGTCCACTCATCTAGCTCTCGTCCTTTTTAGAAGTTACACACAATTAACTAATTAAGTTGAGGACGCGAATATATCATGGAAATTACATAGCCCAATACAACACAAAATAAAAATATTCTGGTTCGAACCTACATTGTAAAAGCTATTTTTCAGATAGATAATACATCTGTTATTTATATCTGTTCAAACACAATACAACTCGTCAATATCTCGCCTGTTAATAACTTTTTCAAAAAATGCTTTAGTTAGTAATTTGAGCTTAAGGGAATTTGTGAATATGTGAGATAATTCCTTTTTGTTCTTATCTGACACTCAAACTACATGAGGACTAACAACAAAATATTTCAAAACGCTTGACCAAATGTTTTTTTGCTTGATTTGGGATATGCTACTATTCGTGCTACTTTGGACAAGTCACTAGTCTAACTAACCCGCTAATAATGATCATAAACAATTGTCTTATGGAAGGAGTCTTTCCGGGCGAATTAAAAATCGCAAAGATCTTAGCAATCTTTAGAAAGGAAAATATACATGATCCAGAAAATTATAGGCCCAATACAACACAAAACAAAAATATTCTGGTTCGAACCTACATTGTAAAAGCTATTTCTCAGATAGATAACACATCTATTGTTTATATCTGTTCAAACATAATACAACTCGTCAATATCTCGCCTGTTAATAATTTTTTTCACAAAAAATGCTTTAGTTAGTAATTTAAGCTTAGGGAATCAGTGAATATGTGAGATGTTCTTATCTGACACTCATTCTATATGAGGACCAACAACAAAATACTTCAAAACGCTTGACCAAAAGTTTGATTGCTTGATTTGGGATATGCTACTATTCGTGCTACTTTGGACCAGTCACTAGTCTAACTAACCCGCTAATAATGATCATAAACAACTGTCTTATGGAAGGAGTCTTTCCGGGCGAATTAATAATCGCAAAGATCTTACCAATCTTTAGAAAGGAAAATATACATGATCCAGAAAATTATAGGCCCATATCCATACTACCGGCATTTTCAAAAATATTTGAATTAGTAATTAGTAGCAGAATAAATAACTTCCTCGGCAAAAACAGCATCATCACTCAAGCTCAACATGGTTTTCGTAGGGAAAAATCCACGGCAACAGGATTGACCGAGGTGATGAGCACGATACTAGCTGCATTAGATCATGAAGAATACGTCCGATTGACAAGCTGTGATCTAAGTCGAGCATTTGATAGCGTGAATCACAAAGTCCTTCTGGGCAAACTACATTATTATGATATCCGTGGGAACTCATACAATTTATTATCATCGTATCTTGCAAATAGAAAGCAATACGTGAATATTGACTCAAATAAATCTTCCATGATCGAGTTAGTGTGTGGCGTGTGCAAGGGTCAGTATTAGGACCTTTGCTATTCATTATATACGTTAATGATTTATTAATCAACGTATCAGCAGACTCTATATGTTTATATGCAGATGATACTTCTCTGGTAACAAAAGGTCTAGCCAAGGACAACTTACGGCATAACACAGATACAACGTTATATGGAGCTAATAGGTGATTTGCTTCAAATAAGCTGGAACTCAATATCAATAAAACGCAACACCTATACTTTACAGTTAGCAAGAGAGAAGTGTCTAACGAAATGAAGCTTCTGGGAGTGCATATAGACAGAAAGCTAGCATGGTCCATCCATATAGGTCAATTAGCAAAGAAAGTAATTGGCGCAATATATAGTTTATTTAGAATTTAAAAAAATAGCAAGCAACAAAAATGGCATACTTTACTAATTTCCACAGCGTGGCCACTTATGGCATTCAACTTTGGGGTATGTCTTCGGAGGCTGAGCGCATATTTCTCTTACAAAAGCGTGCTGTGAGGATTGTGTGCGATCGGAAAAGAACTGATTCATGCAAAGATGCCTTTAAAAACGCACAAATACTAACCTTGCCTGGGGCATATATTCTCACTATGGCGAATTATGCCCACAAAAATCGAAATCTTTTTACCCGTAACTGTGATACCATGATCATAATACCAGAAGTAAGACGGATTTACGAGTTCCATATCACAGAACACAGATGTATGGTGAATTCTGAGGGTACAAAAATTTACAATAAATTACCTGAAAGTTGAAGTGCCTTCCAAAAAGTCAGTTCGTTGACTGAAAAGACACTTGCTGAATAACGCTTTCTACACGATTGATGAATTCTTAAATTGTATCATAATTTAGTATATGTTTGTTTGTTACTGATGTTTATATACTCTGTCCTTGTGTTATCCTTTCTATATAATCTTACATTTGTGTATTTTTTTTAAATATCTTATATGTGTTCTATAGGATTTATTTATGTACTAAATGTTGACGTTTCACGTAATATTACATTACATTGAATAAATACATATCTATCTATCTATCTATGCATAAAAGAGACTTCTTCTCTTTATCCTCGCGTTTTCCCCTTATACGGAGTGGCTTTCTTAATCTTGAAGCGCCATTCTCTTTCCCGATGCACATCTTCCTCAATGAGCTTTAATTTTCTAGATCGTTGTTAACAAGGTGGTCAAAGGTCTACATTGTTTTCACTTTTCTGTTTCGATGGAAAGCCATTTCACTCTATAGTCTTCGAATCGACGCATTAAATGACCGTACCATCCAAACCGTGACTCTCCGAAAGAATTTGTTTGAATTTGGGAATTTGTGTTGTATAAAAAATAATGTAATAATACAAAATTGAAATTAGGTTATTACACATATAAACATTATTTATCATATAAGATAATGTAGACCTGAAACAAAAATATCTGATCAACAGTGGAAAAACACTACGTGTTATTAGACTACGTTAAACAACGTCTAACACTATTTTCCTTTGTAGGTTTTACTGAGGATGGCAACTTAGTTGCCGAAATGCGTATCTAGAGTATTTTGCTCAATAAGATGATAAAGGTATAGTAGTGACATTCAGGCAGAAAGGAAGATATTAGGAAGAAATCATCATATCTCTTAAATAAATGTTAGGTAACCTTATGTAGGTTAGGTATAGGATACGGTGACTTAAAATAAATTCAAGTTAAAAAATACCCCTTACCACCTTGTTGAGTAAAGAACTCTTTCGGCAAGTTGCCATCCTCAGCAGAAAACCACAAAGGAAAAAATACAATGTAAAGCGTAGCACTCCGAGAACAATCCTGCTCTTAGAACGCTACTATCAAATGTTTGATTTGAGAAATTATGTGATTACCCAGCTTTAAAATTCCAACACTACAAAAAAAAACAACAAAAAGCGTACTCAACGTTCTATGTATTGCACATTTATTACCAATACAAAGTATATTGCCACAGTTTCCCCTTGTCCGTTATAAAAAAAGTCGCAAATATCGAATATGGAGGAAGACGAGATCAAAACTAAAACGAATAAATATAGGACACCGCAGAGGAATAAAGGGGTTATGCTGTGGTTGTTTGATTATATATAAACATTGCGCGTCCTTGGTATGCAATACAGAGATGTATTATACATTTTGTTATATATTTCAAATCAATGAATTTAATTTATTTTTATCTTTCTGTCCTAATTTCGCAGTGCAATTGTTGTTTTATTTGTTTTTAGCCAGAAAGAAACAGAAATTTTATCTTAGAACTTATAATGCTATTTTCACCCTTACTTAAACGGTCTATAACATCATTCGAATAATCGCTTCTTAAATTTTAAAGGGCGTCTTTTAATACGATTTCTTAATTTACATCGTTTGCAATAGACTTTTTGGGAGTCCTTACCAGCCAATAGAAAGCTTAGTTTTCGCATCACGCATTTTTTGTATTCCATCTGTTGGGTGAATAAAGTATAAACAAGAATTCTACAAATACCTAACCAAAAGCTAGACAACTATGAGAGAAGAAATTATACCTTAAACCAAATAGAAATAAAAATTAATTGCAAAAACACGCAAACAAAAAATAAATAGAGAAAACTAAAACTAACTAACCCTAAATCAAATAAAATATTTACAAGCAAATAAAACAATACATATAACGAAAATACAGACAATTATAACTTAATACCCTGAAGCGACTGCACCGATTCTTCATTGCCGACTGTCTAATGAAGGTAGCAGAGCGAAATAACTGTTAATACTAGTACGACACTGTTTAGGCGTCTTCGGGATGCGATAGTGCAAGGCGTCGTTCCGCACCCTAGTGACAAAACACGATGCGTTAACAAATACTATACTTTCCAGAAGCATTATCTAATTGAACTTTCACATTATATAACATCAATTGCAGGATTTATTTATATTTTTAGGTTAGTTGGTATGATATTATATTCCCCACGTATCTATTTTATGTATACGCATATACATAGATCTAAGTCTGCGACCAATATTACTCATACTCAACCGAGCATAATTGATACTTCATATATTGTGATAATGTACGACTTTATAATTAATAGAAATGTGGAACGGAATACGAATATATGACGGGACGCCAGCAGGATTACAGGGATTAAATTTAATCAAGAATAAACACACAATGATACCGCAGAGTCGAACAATTGATACACTCCGGTTTTCCTGGGTGGGTACGCCAGCACAGATACGCATAAGGTGACCCATTCTTTAGGATTTAGTGTCCGGTTATTGTCCACGGTGTCATGTTGATGTACACTTTACTTACTAATACCCTCCTAACAATGTCTTCGAAGGACGATAACGAGGTCTTGATTTGTATTCTTTCTGTTTTTGTTCTATTGGAATTTATAATGCAGTTTCCAAGACGTTTAAGTGCTGAGATTCATCCAATCTGCTAATTATGAATGCTGTTAATGTGCAAGATAATAATATAAATTACAAAAACTTAGATATTTACACGAATAGTGAGAATCACATAAGCTAAGACTAAATCTCATGGAGTGTTGTCTAGTGGCACATTCGCGTTTACCTTTACTTTCTCCCACGCCTTATCATATTAATGAAAATAAATTCGAATCTGGGCCGGAGTTTTGAATTTCAAAATATTTTACGAATACTACTGAATGGAAATTATAAAGAGGTTGGTATTTCACAAGCTACAACTTCTATCGAAACATGATATGATGTCGGGCGTGTATGGAACATTATATTTTAAAAATCCTTGATAGAACTTCTTCAAAATTGTATAAATACCCATTCATACTGGAACGTATATATTTTCTTCTACTAAAGCCGAGCGCGAGGCATGTTTCCACCATCATGCTTCTGTTCATAAAAACAAACATTATGGGGCGTGATCCATGATCTTTACAAGGTCGGGTAATCAGAGACATGACATATTTGTCCAATTATCATAGAGCTGTTGCCAGAAATTACAATTGCATTGTGCAATTAGTAGAAGTATTGATATCAATTTTATTGATATCGCTGCTTTTCGAAATTTCTAGTTATATGCAAATGTATTTTATTTTATCATTCATCTTTTTGTTCTACTGAGCTATGGCTTGTTGGGCAATAAAGACCTTCTTAAAGTTTTTGATTTTTTTATTATCTTGTATGTTTTACAAATACGTTATTTATATCGATATAATTATTATTAAACATTTTCAAGATGATTATAATAGAATCCTATTCTTGTAAAGTCGTGTGACGTTATTGTTTAAAATTATGCAACTAATGTTAAGATAGTTTATCATTTATGGGCCAGAAATTAGAACACTAAAGCATTACAAGCACTGCTCTAATTTTACAACGGTGATATACCGTGGGTTCTCAAAGTAGTGAATAAATTAAATATATAGATTTTATTGATGCCCAAACCATTTTCTTAGTTCTTCGGTATCCAACAGAGTAAAGATGGAAAGTAGATCTTCAGCAAGACAATTGCTTTTGCAACGAATTGTAGCTAGTAGCAAAACACACATCCAATATTTTCTTAAACTACTTAAAAAACATCATTTTTATTGATTAATAATCCTAAAATAGGTTTCACCATTGGATTCGATATCGTAAAAACAAATCTTTTTAAATAGTATTTATTCCATTTAAAAGCTATATTATGTTATTTATGCCGAAACTATTATTGAAAAAAAATCAGAAGTAACAAAAGTAATGTTTGCTAAGTAGCTTAGGATAAAATTGTTTGTATAATTTGTGTTGCTGCTAGATACAATCCTTTGCAACAGTAACTGCTGAAACCTATTTTTTGGCATTAGTTATGGGAGAAAATGGTTTCAGTATCAACTGTAGTCAGAGATTTTACTTCATTTGAGCTACTACAATAGGAGAAAAATGAAATATGTAATTTATTCAAAGGATATTTAAAAAAAACAAGTTGTTTTGTTTTTTAATTTGTTTTTAAAAATTTTGACAGTCTCTAAATTAAATTCTAAGCAACTTTTTCAAATAACTTTTTCCGATATCACGTCATCTAACCTCACTTTATGGCTATTCGCGACCGTGTCTACACTTTCATTTTGATTTATTATTTAATGCCCATTGCCATGGTTGTATATTAAATGGTACATCCCTGTATCTCTATCTCAGTGGGTAAAGAAGCACTCTACACTTTCGAGGCATTAATAATATTCCAGACGGAGGCAGATAATGGGGCTAATTATTATCACTAGATAAAGCAGTATTTTATTTTTAAAATCATAACACATTCTCAGGCATAACACTACACAGTACAAAAAGGATATACCAGGCAAACCGAGAAACACAGGGGCAGTTGCTACTATGTACAAAATCATCAAGTAACGAAATAATTTGTCTGTTACACATCCAACCGTAATGATATTAATAAACAGATTTAAATCATATGTGCAGTTGTGTCACCTTTTGACAACATTATGATAATAAAGTCATATATGACACATTGCAGCACATTTTTCTTCTTCAATATTTTGGAGACGGTGGACACTGCCGTATTAGATGAAACGTGAAAAATAAACTGAATTCAACGATATCGCCATCCTCTACTTGTTAAACAAAAATAATACAAACAGAACATTTCATATTTATCCAAAATCCACTATTTCAAATTATTTTGTTTCCACAATGTAAATATTATAACGCCAGCTCGGGTATGAGATAAAATTACGACTTTCAAAAGTTAATCGCCTACTTTTTAATAAATATATTTTACATTTCGGCAAACGTGGTTGTTAGCCACATATAAATGCTCAATAAAACAAAAAAACCTGGGTGAGATTACGGTGTAGGGAATATTGTTTGCCATAATATAACATTGCACCCTAACTGGAAAAAAATCATTATTTTGTCATAATTTACGACGCAAAATACTGTAAAAAAGAGAACCGCACACACAAACCCAACAGTGGATTTCCTTGAACGAACGAATGAACGAAAGCGGTAGCGCAGCAACTACGACACAAGGAGATTGGTAAGCAGCTAAGCACAGAAGCGGGCCCCATACTTCTTGGAAGGGAAGGGGGCGAAGGAGCGGGCGCAGGGAGCACCCGTGTGAATCCGACCACCGGAAACCGCCCCTCAGGTGAGACCGCCCTCTTCCCCTGTGGGAAGCTCACAAGTACCCTTCGTGCACGGATTATTAGCCGAGCTTGAATTTCACACAACAAAAAATAAGCGGAATGATTACGGTGAGTGTTTGGATGCTGCTGTACCTACCTAAGCGAAATACTTCAGCTAGGGTCGTTCGGAGCTAATTCACATGCATGGTACATTTTATTACTCCTCTTTTTTCATTCCAAATAATTCGCCGCAAATTTAAGGCAACAAACCCGCTAGTTTACATTAAAAACCTACTAAATAATAGCTTTACCTATGTGGTATGACTGTTAAATTCATCCACACTAAAACTAAAAAAGAACACGACATTGACAAATGTTGTTTTAACATTTTATTATATTTTATTGTTCATTACTTCAGAAAAATGAAGCAAATACAAATATCTTAGGCCAAAACGTGTCGACATACGTATGTTAGCGGGAAAAACTATGTATTTCTAATTGTAAGTACGAAAGAAAAGCGTCCGCAACTTTTTAATATCTGCCATGTACAAGAGGCAATGAAAATATTTTATAGAATGTTATGTTATACGCTAGATAAATTGTCAATATCGGTGCGGTCATTGACAGTATTGGAGTGATTTTTTTATAAATATCATTTCTAATGTTATCATTTTTTTATTTCGCTCAAATCTTGGTGTCTTTATAATTGAATTGGTGTTTCTCCAAGATAAAATGTTTTTTTTAATGCAGTAGTGCCCTTGTACATGGCACGTATTGATAAGTTGCCGACGCTTTCCAATATTACTTAGAAATATACAGTTTTTCCCACTAACACATGTTTGTCAACACGTTTTGACCTAAGTTGTTTATATTTGCTTGATTTATATTTGTAACATTAGCATGTACATAGTTCATAGAAACAGTATAAATGAATTTCTTTTATAAATTAGATTAACAGATAAGGTAATTATGAAAATACAATATATTAAGAACATATAATTAAACTTGATTTCAAATTGCAGTTTCAATACATTAAATATGGTGTTAATAATTGTGAAGTAACTAATATTGTTACTTCTCGTAGCAGGTAAGTCGAAATACCAACATGAACCTTGAGTAGGTACGTTTTATTGTTATAGAGGGTATTACATCTTCCCCCAGGTAAAATACGTAGGTATTGTATGTGTATGTGTATCTACTTGCAAAACGTTCCTTTATAAACGCAATTTTGACATGGGCGTAGGGTTAACGTACATATAATTGCAGTGATAACCAGGAAAATAAAAACTCGGAAAGATGCCAACAAGTTTGTTAATAAAATCCTCAAATATATTCACATTTGGAACGTAATCAAAAAAATATATACATCCTATTCCTCTTTAATTTAGTCAAATCACCAGGGCAAAGTTCGCCTTCCAACTAAATAACAAGCACCATAAATCTTACTACTGCCACACTTGTGTATACTTTTAATAATATTTCTGATTACCATTAAGGATTATTGGAAAATTCCGAGGGTGTCTTACTTCTTAATCAATAGAAGTTTAGAACTATACTGAAGTTTAAACTTTTATCTAGTCTTTTAATCATAAGAAGGTTCTCGGATTTCCTTTTATATCAAACTAGTGATTACTAATACTAATAGTGATACTAATAGTGATACTAATAGTGGTAAAAGCTCTTTGTAACCCATGCATTACAAAGAGCCAAATCACGTCAACGAACTTTTGCCGGTTCTTAAGTAACATCTTCTCATCGTATGCTGCCTTATTCATACCTACGTTTTTAAGTAATAAATTGCGATTGGATTTTTGATTAATCTTTGCGTAGTGTTTTAAAACGTTTTAAAATTGAATGATATTGTAGCACAAGGAAACCAAAAATAATAAAATACTATATTTGGAGACAGCAATGCATTAGGCACACGCTTTTAATGCGCAACATCAAACTAAAAATTTACTAATAGCGGACAATGTAAAAAATAGAAAAGGCA
>JARFOC010028893.1:0-32069 GCA_031763485.1 Osmoderma eremita
ACTTTTATCGCCGCAGCTTACCGAAAGCAGCAGAGATATTAGCACCGCTCAACGATTGCCTCAAAGGCGCGAAAAAGCATGATAAGCTACCTGTTCCATGGACAGACGAAACAGAAATTCGATCTGGCCAGACAGTTACTAGCAAGAGCGACACTTTTAAGCCATCCTTTCGAGAATGCGACACTTGCCATTTACTGTGACGCTTCGGACACAGCCACGGGCGCCGCCCTCGAGCAATTTCATAAAGGCACATGGAAACCTCTTGGCTTTTTCTCGAAAAAATTCTCGGACACACAACGTCGATACAGCACATATGATCGTGAATTGCAGGCAGTCTACAGTGCGATTAAGTACTTGGGTCACCTCGTCGAAGGAAGACAATTGGTAATTAAGACCGACCATAAGCCGTTAACCTTCGTATTCCAACAGAAATCCGATAAAGCCTCGCTACTCGGACAACTTCGTCAACTCGACTTCATCGGCCAGTTTACCACGAAATTGGTACACGTTGCTGGAAAAGACAACATCATTGCTGACACTCTTTCCTGCATAGGAATAACAATGCCAACAAGCATCACCACAGAGGAGCTTGCAGAAGGTCAGAGTGAAGATGAGGAGCTGCAACAACTGCGCGAGAGCACTTCATCGCTGAAGCTTCTTCCGCTACGCGTGGATGGAACGGACACAACCGTCTAGTGTGACACTTCCACCACCGAAATCCGTCCATACGTCCCACGTAACTTACGGAGGAAGGTATTCGACCTACCACACACTCTCTCGCATCCTGGCGGACGAGTTACTCAGAGGTTGATCTAGCACAAGTTTGTCTGGCCCGGTATGGCAAGGGACATTACTAATTGGGCTCGCACATGCTTACCCTGTCAGCGAAGCAAAATTTCTAGGCATACTAAGCAGCCACATGAGAAATTCGAAGTTCCCGACACCAGGTTCAGTCACGTCCACTTGGACATAGTTGGACAACTGCTAGCTTCACAAAGTTACACCTACATTCTGACAATGATAGACAGGTTTACCAGATGACCTGAAGTTGCACCTCTGCGAGACATATCTGCAGAAAGCATCTCCAACGCTTTCAACACCTGTTGGGTTTCACGATTTGGAGCGCCTACGGTAATTACAACTGCCCAAGGTACGCAGTTCGAAGTCACCATTTTTAAAGCATTGACTCATATCGTTGGTTGCACCAAGACTCGCACTACAGCTTACCATCCAGCTTCAAACGGAATTATAGAGCGCTGGCACAGATCATTAAAAGCTGCGATAATGTGTCACGATACTACCAAATGGCACGAGGTCTTACCAACTGTTTTGCTGGGCCTTCGACAAGCAATCAAGGAGGATATAGGCGCGAGTCCGGCAGAGTTAGTGTACGGAACCATTCTAAGTCTTCCTGGAGAATTTTTCTTGGACGAAGAGTTGCCTCCAGACCCAAAATTCTTTGTGGAAAAGTTCTGAGAACATATACAACAAGTTAGACCAACACCTACTGCTCAGCACGACAAGCGAAAAATGTTTGTACATCGATCCTTGCACGAGACCGACTACGTCTTTGCCCGCGTAGACCGAGTACGAAAGCCTTTAGAGCCACCGTATGAAGGTCCCTACAAAATGACGCAGCGACCGTCCGACTCAGTATTCACCGTGCTCGTTAAAAGAACAGAAACAAATATAAACATCAGCAGGTCAAAACCAGCGTTCGTGGTCGTGTTGGACAACGAACTCGGAACACCTAAGTCTACTGCTACCGTGTCGGACACAAACTCCGAACCACCACTCAGTCTCCCAGGCCCGTCGCATACTGAGAACCCTGCGATAATCAGAACTTACCCAGGACGAAAGAAAGTCACTTTTGCAATCGACACAAAATTTTAAGTTACTGCCTTATGTTACACACAAAGCGAGGAAGAAAAAGTAATACACATAAGTATGATTACAATACATCATTTTTATCAATGCAGCTATTATGAGAATCATCGTATCCAATTCACCTAATATTTGTTTCATTTCTTAGCAACCCCTTTTAACTAGGTCGTTTACCTCCTACTGTTTCCTCTTCTGCAATTCAGGTACATAAAATTTCCTAGAATTGGCACCCCCTCACGAGGGTTCATTTTAATGCTTCTGTGTTTTGTATAGTTGTACACGTCTGTCACTTTAGGTAAAATATCTACCCATTATAAAACCCTCTTAAACTGAATATCTTGTACAGTTTACTTTTTCGTGCGAATAACCCTTTCAGATATCGAAGCTTTCTTAACCCTATACGAAGAATAATGATTTATTCCATGTTTTTTCTATGATTTCTCAAACCCCCGATTGTAGAATCCCTTTGTCATATTATGAGATCATATGTACATTTTTTAATCCTTTTGTCGAAAGCGTAGCACTATAATTGGTCGGAGGTGTTTGTACATACTATATTTAGTTTTCTTAGTATTAGTAATAATGTAATCGATTATGGTTTCACTAATATTCGCAATTAAAGGTTCAGATACTATTTGATATAAGGCATATTTATAAATCAGACCCGTAACTTTTTTACAATAAAATGTATTCTTACTGTAATCTATATTAAAATCGCCAGCCAATATAATATTTCCATCGAAATCAATATTAGTATCAATAAAATCTTCAATATATTCCAAAAATAAATTATCTGCTGTTCGAGGAGGATGGTAAAGCAATGTTAACACGTATATCTGTTTACTTACAAAAATTTCTACACTTATTAACCACACATAATAGTCAACGAAGGCAAGCTTTACATTTAGTGAACGTTTTTCTTTATATACAGCGATAATCCTCCAGTTCTTCTGTTATTAGTAGCTGCTTTCAATACTTCACACCCCTTAATAGATATTTTTGTCACTTATCAATATGTGTGTTTCCACTAAACCGTCTATCAACGGATCCCAACTAGTACAATAGGTATCTGGTAATTACGACTATTAAAATGACTTTGAAGTATCTCGCGACATAACATGGGAACGTAAAAGGAACGTTCCCATTACCATATTACTACCAAAATGGGGAATAATTTCGTGGTAATATTAACGCATCTGCCTCGGTATATGGCAACGGTCGCTGAAACGTGGCGGGATAGTTCCAGCGACCAACAAATAGTTCATATATGTCTGACGTATATATTTCTTTCTTTCTCTGTCATGTTATCTTCTTAGATTTTCTTTCAAGTTATTATTATTGTATATGTACACATAAAGTCACCTGTGTTCAAAACAAAATGTTATACAATATAAAATGAAAGCGTATAAGTATTGTAGAATGAAAAGATTAAAAAATATTAAGTAAAATTTAAACGAAAGCCAGTTCACTGTAAAACTTGGGGACTGTACTTCTAAATTTTTTATGCGCCCTCATAATTTTAATTTTTCCCTAATTTTCTTTTCGAATTTTTTTTTTAAATTATATAAAAATGTAAACATATACTTTTAAAGTCAACATAAATTCAAATTTCTAATCTGAAATAAATTATTAGGCAAGTATTTTTGAAATTGTTGATAAAAATATCATTGAATAAGCTTGTTTATCGCTTAAAAAATTTTCATTTTTTAATGTTAATTTTATTTTCTCGGTAAAAATGGATTCCCTCAAAAATATTTACTTTAAAGTAACTTAAACTGAAAATTTCAACTTGAAAGTAAGTAAAACCAGTTGTAGAAACCACGATTAAGCGACATTAAAGTATCACTTACTATAAGCAGCATTTGAGCATCGTTCAAGAATTCGATAGGATCCTTGTGCTTGAGGTTTACCACTGCACCAGTGCGAAGTCTACTGGCGACAGCAGTTTGTAACTCTACCAATTTTACTCTAGTGCTTGCATAATTCGCACGGTTGGGATGCGCCGGCTTGTAACCGCTACCGACAATTCCACGTAAAAGCTTCATCCTGCTACGAAAACTATACATCTGCGTTATGCGGGTGGAAATATGATGTTTATCTCCGATAGTTGATGCGGTCTTTAACATCGTGGTCATGATGCGAATGTGTCGCCTGCACTCCTTTATTGGAGGCTCTGTCAGCTGGCTTATCCGTAATGGCGAGGAGTCGAGGACGAGTTTCGTCAACTACTCTTGATGTTTTGTCATTTAATGAAGCCATACTAAAACAAAGAAAAAATATTACCTAATCTGTTCAGTAAGATAAATTGTAAACATGGTACCGCTTGAAGTAGGTGGGTGGGTGGGAAACGGTTGCGTATTACCCGGTTGTATTAATACTAAATTTAATAAAAATCTTAATCTATAATTAATAACGCTTAAGCATCCAAAGTACGAAAATTTTGTTATAATCGCTGCATCGGATCATTTAAATATACTTGGTGGTCATGGCAATTAAAAAAGACACTTACCATTTTTATAAATTGCAAATTGGGGGTGAAGGTTAAAGTTCCACAACAAGGCGAGAAAGGTGAGAAAGAAACCATGTGCGCAGTATAAGGTACCCACGAAGAATGACAATATATCTATGTGTTCATGCTGATTTTAAATCTCCGTAGAATGAATCAACCAATCATGTGTATTATTTAGCCCTTTGATGAATAATGAATTAAAGGTTATGAATTAAAGGTTGGTTGACTCTAATTTCCTAAAAGGAATATTGTTAATTCCTATCTATTAGCTTAAATTAAATTATAAAACTATAAGAGAAATACTTACGAGTACTGTTGGGTTCTTGGGGAGGTTAAACAAACTGCACCCTAACTGCAATCGCTGTCGACTTTAGCACGGCGTCTGTCCGTTTGTCTGAAATCGGGGGTATTTTTATATAACTCGTTTAGCTAGGAAATATCGCGAGATTCCTAGAATCTGTCGAGGATGGTTATTGTCGTGAAGCTTTTGGAATTTTTAATGTCTATATTGAAATTTCTAGCTGCGATCTCGGAAAACACCTGTCTGCTCGATGTAATTAGTATAGTGGTCAGGTGAGACAAAGGAGACCGTTTTTCTTGGAAACGGTGCAAGAATCAACACCACTGGCTCGAACGTCTAGTATATAATTGCGTAACAACGAGTGCTCCTTTTTACCTGACAAGTGACCGTCCAGTTAATTAGTATGCGTAACTGAGATTTACCTGAGGGTGTGTCCTGCAGTGTACCTCGCAGTAACCGGAGATTGGAATTTGTTTGGGTTTAACGTCAGATGCGTCGTAACTCGTCTGTCTAGTCCAGATGGTTTAAAGTTATTGTACAATGGGGGTGTGAAAGGCGATCTTTTTACCTGCGGAATGTTGTGTAATAAGAAAGTCATTTACCTAGAATTTGAATGAACGCCTTGGTTAGGAGATTATATTTCTGGAACGCGTTAGAATTTTTAATGTCTATTATTGAAATTAGCAGTTGTGATCTCGGAAAAAACCACGTCTTAACGTGTTGTACGGTCTATATTTCTACATGGGCTTGCATGTTTCGTAACTAATTAAAATTCAAGCCGAGTCTGCGTAGCTTTTTTAGATTACTACAATTTGCACTCATTATATTGCTGTGTATTAGCGAAGAAATCGAGTCTGAACGTGTATCTGACCCTAATTAATATTCAGATCACATATTGCAAAAGGTAATGTTTGATTGTGGCGTTCTAAGAACAGGATTGTTCTCGGGGTGCTACGCTTGACATTACATTTTTTCCTTTGTGGTTTTCTGCTGAGGATGGCAACTTAGTTGCCGAAATGCGTGTTCAGAGTTCTTTACTCAACAAGGTGGTAAGGGGTATTTTTTAACTTAAATTCAATATATTTTCTTTAAGTATATGTGTGTGTCAATAATTAGGTTATAATTTAGTGAAATAAAATTTCAGTTGTATGTACTTCCTAATAACAAATAAAACCAATATTTCGGGCTAAAATGCGAGCGTATTCACGAACACCTTGTTCTGACGCCTCTCCTTGGCGCTGGGGTCTTGTTATTTCAGCAGTAACAATGGACTGCCTACCCACTAAAAAGAACCACGAGCCACCAGTGGTAATCAAGGGCATTTAAGCGCCCTTAGATTTTCGGACAACAAACAAGTTTCTATAAAAAGAAAATAGCTTGGAAAAAGGAACACTTATGTTAATATACATATCTTCACACTTGAGTATACAATTAGTGCTACCAACACCAAATTATATAAAATGTTAGATTAGATTATGTGATCTCTTTTGTATAACAGCTTTATGTATTTCGTGTACTATTCTTTTCCATAATAGTTCACAAGGATGTCTACAAATCTGTTGTAATCTATTCCAATTTTTTAAGCAAAGTGTACCTACGGGCTTCAAATAATAATTATTACATTATATTTTCCAAACATTATCTGCGGAAACACTTCTAAATGCCAATAACCTTAAATTGCGCACCGCCAAAATTATATTACAACATTATTTCATATTCAAAATTATTCATATGTAAACAATCTTTAAAACACATTCACTCAATAAATTGGCTACTGCGTCATTCCAAAATTAACTCTTCTTCTCCTGTCTCTGTTACAGTTTTTCGTTCACAATAAAAGCAAAAAGACCGTCCCCCAAGACAACAATAACAAGTCGACGAGTCAACAGGATACGAACGTTAAATGCGGCAAAAGTTCCACAGGCACCGCCTGTGCGGAAAATCAAAGCAGCAAGAGCAGCAGGAGGAGTAGTATAGACTTGTACGAGGAGGCCGCTTCGATCCTGGGACTGACTTGCGCCCAAACGGATGATTGCAAGTGCATAGAATGTCAGGTAAATCAAAAGACGTTTCAAGTTATCGCAGAAACCCGGTAGCGAAATCATATTTTCTTTAGAGACAGCTAAATGATTTCCTTTCGTCTATTTGATTCGCTGAAAATTAATGGAAAATGGAGAAAGACGTCAGACACTTGCAGCAGGCATCAAAGGAATTCTCCTTCGACGAAATTCCGCTCAATTTATTAAATATCAAACAGCCGTTATGACTTGGCCTATTATATTCACTGCATAAACGAATGGTTGCTGCGGTAACCATCTGTTTATGTATGCAGCGAATATAGGCGAATATTATTTGACATTTGCATATTTCAAATATTAGTACTCATTTGATGGTCAGAAAGATTATGTTTAGGTTTCAATTGAAAAACTACTTCTATTACCGGATAAAACAGTAATATTAAATTTGGAACATACGTAAATGAACACAATCATTTTTACCTAAAGCCAGCATTTCAAAGCCAGCAAATTACTCGTAGTAACCATAGCAACCACTTATTTATGCAGTGAAGATAGGAATTTTATGGCATTTCTGCATTTCATACAAAGTGAATGTAGTTGCAGTTAATACTTAAATCGTAATAAACCGTTTATCGTTAAAAAGATTATATTTACATTTCAATTAAAAAACTACTGCTATTAGTACGTTAACTATTGATATTAAAGTTAGAAATATACGTAGGAAAGATCCGAATACCCTTTTTCTGACAAAGCTAGCCTTCTCCGGAGTTGCCCCCACCCCATTACCTTTTCTCTTTTTTATATCAGTCTTTCGAAACGCGTTAGGGCGTAAACGCGACGTGAATATCAAGTGAAAATCGGGTGGAAAGAGGTCAACGTCGTACAGACGACGCGAGGTATCAACACAAGGAACCTTTCAATATCCCAGGTAGATGGAAGAAGTAGATCGGTCGACTTGATATTTGGAAAATGTCAGTGTGGTACTCGTGTCGAGGAAGATAATAATTTTTTTTGGAGACATTCGGTTTTTGTAATAGGAGTTGATGAATAATTCATTTGATGTTCGCAAGAAAATTGCTGCTAATACTCGTGATATTAGTAATTAATCTTATTGTTCTATCTACATATGTCTAACACAGGGGTTGCCAACCGATGGTTCACAGATCGGAGAAAATTTGGGTGATCTATGCAGTTATTTCAATTTAATGTATACATGTAGAATTTTAAGCACACACGTTGCATATACAGATGTAAAATATCTTCGGTTTAGAATACAAATTCCCTGTTCTAATCGATGGAAAATAATACAGTAAATTCCGGTGTTTGCTAACAGTCACGTATTAAAGACATAGAAGATGATACTCAGATCAAGTGATAGAAATGGTAAAAAATCAACGTTTTAAGCTCTGGCCACACATATACGGAACAAGTACGAGCCGTGTGCGACACGAATTCCATACAGAGCCGGTATCGTACTCGAGTCGTGGTCCTCGAAGCCACACTGTTACGGGACAGGTACGTACAACACCTGTGCTAAATTCCTTAGTTTGCTCGTGTTTTCATTTGTATTGATAGGTCTACATCTATCTTCTCAATGGATCTTTTGTAAAAAGTGTAAACTCCCCTGTGTATATGCATAAAGATTTCTCTTAGAATGTTTTTTGGTTTATTTTTATATTAACACGTGTGGATGATTCATCAATGATACGCACCCCGTGTTCGTCTTGCACTCGCAGGGTACATGTGTGATCTACAGCATTTAAACTTCTGTTATTACTTCGGAACGGACGTCGCGCGAGCCTCCTGCGAGGATCGTCTCGTGCTCGTCCCAAATATGTGTGGCCAGAGCTTTATTCAGTACAACTTGCCGAACCTCCGGGCGTTAGTAATGAACCTATTGTCCTGGGTTTGATTAGATTTGAGTAACTAGGAGAGTTGAAAGAAAAACTTTCTTCAGTTTCTGAAACATTGAATTGAATAATAGAAATTATTAAAATATGTACAAATGATGAAAGATAACCGAGCATCACTCAGGTGTTATCATAAAAAGAAAAGATGCTGCGCATTTTATTAACCCATTGTATTATTCATCGTGAACATCTTGCGGTGAAAAATTATCTCCAGATTTGCATATACACAAAGCTCTCTCAGTTCTCGAATATTGTGCACAAGTGTCTTGTGTGGAGCACTTGACTCTAAGCATACTGACCTTCTTCTTCATGTCGAAGTGAATTTCGAACTGGATCAGGATCTAATGTTACTTTTCCACTGTTTTAGCATATTTATTCTAATTAATATATTCTTAAAAGTATATTTATATATTTCTTAATATTTTTATATAATTGATTCTGTCCTACGTGTCAGATATTAGCAGATACCTTTTTGAGATTTCCCCTCCAAAACGTCGTTGTTGACATTCAGAATTGATGTTGTACGAAATTGTAGGGGCTGGCGTTTCTTACACTTCTTCTAATAAATAATAGAACCAGGACACGTGACTTAACACAAATTTATTTTGGATTTTACAATTTGCGATGTCACGAATAATATTTGCTTACATCTATACTTTACACTTGACGATTCAGTACTAATTTTAATTTTTTATCTTACAAACCAAAGAAAACCACCTTAACTTAAATTATTGTCTGCCAGTCTAGGGGGCGTATCTCCAGTATTTACTTGTATATAATTTGTACATAGTGTAGTCAAGAGTTATGGTTTCCGAAAAAGTACCTGTTCCTAGAATTCAGGATATTGGGACAATTGGGTAAAAATGCCCATTTACGTCGCAGATGTATTTTATTGCGGGGTTTTTTAAGTCGGACACAGAATAATACCAAGTACCGTTAACTGCTATGAATTCAATACACAAGTTAACAGTTACGCGGCGATAATAGAGAGGCCTTTTCGGCTTACCCCGAATAACATAAATACCTCCCTTGAGTTAATATTCCTAGCAAAAACATGGTTATTTCTCTTTTCCTAACAGATGTGGACTTGGCTTTAGAACTTTTATTAAATATTCAGAATTACTGTCATATCTAAGCCTCAAGTACTATCATATGAAAATTGTTACACGAATACTACAACTGGCTCACACAGACTCATTTTTCTTTTTGATATAAAAATAAAGAAATATATAGATTCAAATATATTTTTAGAAAAATACACAAAATACTTATGTATACTCAGAAAAATACAATTTGGACAAATATTTCTAGCAAATCTCAAACTGGTATTTTTCCCACTTCAGAGTAGATGTTTGTTTTTCTGTCATTTTTGACAGAATAGTTGAAATTATTGTCTTCAAACTACGAGAAAAAGAAGTTGCATATCTTCTTTAGATGTGGGGTGTGCACAATTGCCGTCCAAGTATTTTTAGGAAATCAAATCGAGAGATTTCTCATTAGCGAATTGATAAATAACTCTACTATTTACACCTCCCACATTCAAAAGAGTATGAAAAATGGTCATGGGCCATCTTCTGGTCCTTCTAAAACTGCTGTAGTTGGCACACTTCTGATCCAGTGCATATACACTTACCTTGGTATCGTTCTAAAATAGTATCACGTCAGGTTTTTTTGTTTCGTTATCCACAATAACATCGTGATGCATACTTGAAATCAAAACAATAGATTTTTTTTGGAACATACGAAACGATCGTCTCATTAGAAGTCAATCCAAGTAGAGATGATTGCACCTCTCTCGTAAATTGTGCAATGTTTTGTGTATTGTACCATCAAAAAGTAATCTCCCACTTTCCAAAGGTTCCGTTGGTTGACTATTCCTAGGTGCTCCTATCCATCCACTTAAAAGTTTTATTAATTTTTTTGACAACGGTTTGCCTCTTTTTGGAGCAGTTTTAGACCACTTCATATTATCTTTTTTGCTATACCAAAAATTACGATGTGACGAGGTTTCGGCTTATTCTAATTGTTGATTTTTATTTTTCAAATTTTCTGACTGCACCTTGCCTTTTTGTTTTTGATTTCACGTCATAGATATCGTTATTTTTGGCGTGTTCCTCATTCTCAGATTCTTCATTACTCTCATAATCTTCCTCATAATTAGGTTGCCATTGATCTTCACTGTCAGAGCAATGGTCACTGTACAGTTCTTCGTCGTCATCATTTTTATTACTTTCGTCACCACAGTCCAAAATGCTGGCACAAGCATTCACCTTATCACTTACTGGCAGTGGTATGTCTGTTCTATTTTTTTCAGACTCCTCAGCATCTACCCAAAATTCTTCACTTTCTACGATTTCTAACAATTCTATATCAGAAAGTGGAGGTCGTTTACTCTAAGAAGTGTATAAATTTTTTGTAAACAAAACTCCCAAAGCCCTGGATAAGTTACAGTGCTGCGTTTCGCTGTTTTGACAAGTCTCTACATGCGTCTGGGTCACGGTGCTCCAGTGGTAGTTGTTAAGGGTTAAGCTGATCATCTTAGGCTCCACGTAAAACCGATAGAAATACAATTATTTCAATTTTAAAAGTTGAAACTTACTCAATGAAGCAATAACCAACAAACTTAACAAAATCTCGGAAACGGTTAGGGTGAATCCGATGAGAAGCATAATTCAATTCTCCACCGACAGAGAAGCGGTTTTAAAGGTTCATTAATTAACGGTATCAAAGATTTTTGTCAATACTTTCAATCCCATTTGATAGTTCCCTGCAAGAATACAACACTTTCCTCAAAGATTCACGGTCAAATAATACATCTTAGAAAACATCGTCCGATTTCGTCGGATTATTATTGCCCACAGTAAATACTAAACGCCTATTCTTTTCTGGGCAATTTCTTTTTACGATGGTGCATTAGGAAAATCTGTCGGAAGAAACTGGAGGAAAGAACTTGGATTACTTCTCCTCTAGCAATTTTATGCAAATGTTGCTACGATAAAAATTTATGTGGGGAGAAGTATCTTATTGATTTTTCTTAGTGATAAGCTATATGTATAACTATTACGTGCAAACAAATTAATAAATAATGACAGTGTGTTTGAGGAGTGTTGAACTAATCAATTGGTTTATTTGTTCAGCATAATCTTCTCCAATCCATCCATTACCTGCTGAAATAATGCAATCTATCGGTGGATTTTTGATAAAGAAAGTAACTCCTGTTTGCCTGTCGCATATAATTATTACCTATTACATATGCAGACGAGAGTGTGTAAGCATAGGGGAGACCGCCCAACTTTAAGAGAAATTTTTCAAAAAACTTATTTATTAAACATTCAAAATAACATTCATTTTTGTTAGAACAAATCAAAACACTCATGGCTATATCTAACTGAAGCTACAACGCACAATATCTACATCTAGTAATATAATTTTTATTATTAATATCATTTTTTGAAACAAAAGATATGTCAGCAATGTTAGTAGTTCCAAAATTTTCCACTTCAATCTCATTGTTTTCATTGACATTATTAATAACTCTTAAAAAACATTAGTGCCTCTTTTTTGAACTGAACGCTCTTTGCAATTCTTCAAAATTTCGAGACAAAGTGGTTTCAAAATCTTCCTCTAAAATTTCTGTGTCTGAGCCAAGGTCAGATTCGCTATCTAAAGTGTCGTCTAACATAGTTTTCTTCTTTTTAATGGGACGCTTGTTAGTTTCTGCGATGATTTTTCTGATAACAGCAGCACCTTTTGTCTTTAAACGGAACTGCCTTTCTTGATATTCTTGAATTTCGTTTTTTTTTTCGGTGTGTCTGTCTCTATCACTTCCCTTTTCTTCTTGGTTTTTTTATTACCTTTGCGTGGTTTGGATTTCGGATAGCCTCTAAATTCCACAGACTAAATAACCGTAGGAGTTGATAATTCCAACTGTTGTTTGTTACACACCGATGGTGGAGTACCAGGTGCATTTTACTGAGTTGCGCTTCATTTATATTGGCAGATATTTTAGGCTAACTTAAATGATCAGATGAATTACCTTCATTCACAGCTCCAGTATTTTCCCCAAGTGATTGGTCCGCAGAGCTGCAGAAAGTTACTAAAAATAATTGCGGCAAATTTGAATTTTGCTGCTTTGGATATAAACAAAGTCTTGGCAATATGGTTGACATCTGTTCTGGACGTGTCTCGTCTCTTGTCGTAAAAATACTATAATAATCGATTCAGTTATATGTATTGTAAGCATAGTAGCTATATGTCTTGTGACAATATTTGTAACGCCCCGCAAATTATATTTCAAAGTAGAGTGATTATCACCTGCTACAGTTTTTATTATATCCATCAGTGCAATATGCTTCGTGAGTTACTGAACATTCATAAAATTTTATCTAACTAAATTCATCCTAGCGACTTGTTAAAGAAAACTTTTCGGATTATTACTTACAGAAATCCGGCCAAGTTTTAATATATTCACTTTAATCTAAGGAAAGCGAACTTTAGACTTCCATACTTAATCCAACTTTCGTCAGACTAGCATTCTTGTAAAACAGAAAAAAAATATGTTCTAAAATATGTATTTATTAAGCCAGCAAATTTAATTTGTGATGATTTATAAACATGCAGGAGTTGCTTTATTCACCAAAAATTCACCGATAGATGAAATAACGTCCCCAAATTAGATATATGATGGGATATTTGATATTTCAGTGGTGGGCATCGGTGATTAAAGTAACTGTCGTCATGTAACACCTTATTGATTGATTTAGCTTTAATAAACTTATAATTTTGTCCTGCTATTTTTGCAGTGTCACTATTTCGACTTCGAAGAGGACTTGGACTTCACTACGAACGGTGAATACATGGTAGATCACACCTCAACGTGCACCATTCAATAACGAAGAGTTAGAGGTACCGATCGAAGGCTGATGTTTTCTACTGCTACCATTATGAACGATACCGCTACCATCTAATGTGACAGTCACAGTCGCTATCATTGTGTCACATTTGAAATCTTTACGTCATTGCTATAATTCGATGAAGGGAAATATTGTAATATATAAAATGTGAAAGTATGAGAATAGCAATGTGGCAGTGATATGAACTGAATGGTATGATAAGAAAAAGTTACTAAATCGCAGAGGGATAAATATTAATCGAGAAATGTTGATTTATATATTTTGATCTACTAAAATGTATGTATATGTAAAAAAATAACAATTTTAGATGTATGGAATGGAATTCTTACGATGGGTTTTCAAATACGTATTTCTATTACTCATCTCTTCCTTGTATATATAAATTATTACTGAAAATTGTTATTATTGTGAAACTTATATACGTGTAATTATTACATAATAATATATTATATAATATATATGAGTCTCTAGTTTCTTTTTACCTATTCAATTTATTTACTTGATGAGGTGAAGTATGGTTACTTTATGTATGTATGTATGTAGGCAATATGTATGTATGTAGGCAAGTTGGCGTACGTTGCAGACGCTGCATCGTTCTTACTCTTCTACGTAATTACGGAGGCTGTAAAAAACGAATTGATTACGTAATTACGTAGAAGAGTAAGAACGATGCAGTGTCTGCAACGTACGCCAACTTGCTTACATTCTTTTTGATTTATAATTCTTTAATGTGTATTGACAGTTTTACGTATTCAATTATGCCTATCTCTTCCGCGCAGTCGGTAATGTAGGACACTACACTTTTGAGGAGTAAATAATATTCCAGCCGGTGGTAGGTAATGGGACTAATTAATGTTACTAGATAATAGAACATTTTACTTTTAAATACATTGTAAAATCGTAACACATTTTCACAGATAACACAACACTGTACAAAATGGGTTTGGGCGGCTTTTATAAATTAATATCAAGGATTCAAACAAGATACCAGAACCAAGAAGCACACGGGCAGATTCTAGAGGCGTTGTTTATACTACGCAAAGAAGTGGAGGCGGTAGTCTGCAGATGCTGTGGTGTGAAAGGCAGTACCTGGATTTGTATTTCTGCTATACGGGCCGTACAAGGTCATCCATGTAAATGAGAGTGTTCGGTTACCATGTAAAATATCATCTAGTTCCGAAATAATTGGTAGGATGGAAAATAAATAAATAATATCAAATAGCGTCAAGTCACATTTTGTAGTAGCTAAAGTAATTGTTAAAGTAAAGTGGGAACAAGGAAAATCGGTTATTCAAAGTAGGGAGAAGTGAAGAAAGACCATACAGGAATAGGGTGAAACACATTTCATATACACAAAACAAAGGTAGTTAAAGTATTTATGAACTCAAACATTGTCAAAATCGGTTGTAATTCTTTTATACAATAAGTTATTCAAAATTATAGTTTAGGCTTTATACATATATTCATAATTTAATTTGCGTATATGTCAAAATTCACTTATTGAATATTAATGACAGGTAATATTATTTTCCAAACGTTGTCTAGTTACCTCATTCTGACGCAACACATCTAACCGAATATTAATAATAAATAAATTTAAATCACATGTGCAGTTGTGTCACATTTAACATGTACGTTAACCAAAAGTCACATTTGACGCATTGCAATACCTATGAAATCAATAAATTTGTTTCAGTCATCTTTGAAATATAACCTACAGCTAATATCCTGTCTTTACAAGAGTCTAAAGTTTATTTAATTCGATAAAAAAGCTTTTCTCATGCTTCAAATTATATGCAAAAATAACTATCAACAACAATTGACTCAACTGCATTAATTAAACATGTTCTCATACCAATATAGGCGCATTCAAAGGACGCCACTGATAGAAAACGTGTTTTGTTCCATTTATATTATTGCTGTATACACAGATATTTAAATAATATTCAAATGTCAAAAAATAAAATTTATTTGTGTTCTAGAATGCTTTTTTTTATTTGCGCAGTGAAAAATATGCAAATAAATTTCATATAAAATATATTACTAAATGGAAAATTCTAGTTTTAGAACCATTACTACTTTTTAAATTACAATTATTAAAATGGACTTTAGTTATCTTCATGATTTATTGCCTATGCCAAGCGAGAACTTTAGTAACTAATAAAAATGTCACAAATACGAGATTGAACAATAAAAAAGGATTTTATAATCGTTATAAAAGCCATTTTGTACCTACATTCAAATTAAAGATTTGGGTAATAAAAATAATTTATATTTGCGTTTCGTGATGTGTTAAGTGTAAAATTATGAAGTGATAGGAAAAATGATTATCTCTATTTAATCAAATAGATAACCGTAATAAAAACTGGATAAACGTTTCATTTTTTTAATATATATTTGCAACAAAACGAAAAGTAAATTTTCAGGCAATAATCTATTGTCTGGGATGACAGCTTTGCAGTTCCTGCAAAATTGGATAGGTGGCGCCACAACTACCAAAATACCCGCTTTCTTTTTAATTATATTGTTGCTTTAATTTGATGAGTTTGATTTTAATTTGTTATTTTAGTTTAGTTTGTTTAATATGTTACATTTCATAAATGTAACAATTTATAACTTTTGTCATGATGAAAATCTACATTACAGTAATACGCTTTTCGAGTTCGTGGAATCTTTACATCAGTTTTTCTTAACATAAATGTATGTGCAGACAAAGCAAAAAGAATGAGGACACTTGAATTTCCCACTTCATATTGTAGCGAATTTTGTTACCTTAAACTGGTCACAATGAATATGAAGCATTTCTAAAGTTATTTCATGATTGACTCGTGTTGGTTAGTAAATTATACTCTACAATCTCTTATCAATAAAAATCAAATAAAGCCACAATTTCCAGACACAAAATCTATCTTTATTTCTTACCATGTACGTATTTACATTTACAATAACGACAAACACAAACAATAACTATTCAGTAATAAAGACGACCCAATCATCAATTCCAATAGTCCTTGGGATTACTAACAAATGACTATGGTAGATAAACTACTTAAGTCATGCACATTACATATTCGTATATATGTATGTAAAAGTTACAAAAAATATGATCTTTTCATGTTGCCAGATACACCGCATATATCTATATTAAAATTATCATATAGACTATATGTTCGTATCTAAATGTAATTTTTAGAGCTGCAGTACCTACTACAATACCTATTATACATAATAGGACAAGCTTCCATAATGCAGTGATACCATACATATAAATACCTATAGAGATACTAACACACCATTTTTGTTTTTACATATGTAATTCTATACATAAAGTTGTCTTTTATTTTATTTAGTTTTCTCTGTTTTTTTATCTCTATATACACTTGTGCATTGGTATAAGTATCATTATTTTAATATTTAGATTGGTTTAGTGCAAATACTTTCCCAACTTTAATCAATATCAGATATACAGTGGATTCAAAAGTGTTAAACAAAAAAGTACTAACTGTCAAATTTAAAGTATGTACCATGATTTTTCTTTTGTTTCCTTGCATAAAGAAATAATTAAGAATTCAACATTTATAAACAAAAAAATCTACAATCAGCAATTCCCCGATAAAAAAATATTAGAAAGTGAATAAAAAAGTATCGTTTCCAACAGCTTTGGATACCACCAATTATTATTATATGATTCACACATGCACAAAGCCCACGATGATTGACTCAGCCGCTCGCTAGAAAAAACGAACTATTTTCAAATGCCGCTTTGCTTATATTGTAGTTTATGCTATCACATTCACATTTTTATTTTATTATCATAATAAAACTTATTTAGTTACCTTTATTTTTAGATTTATTACTACACTTTAACAGTAGTCTGTTTCAGTATTGTTGTCTGAGACTTGTTTACTCAACCCTCGAAGCAAGTAGATTCATGTTAGCCAACCTGCATCATTTATCAATGTACTTAGAAGATAGTTCGTTATAATGCCATTTTCTACACAAAAAGAAATTTATTGTGGAATCAAATTTTTAAAATGGACAGCGAAAGGAAAATGCTGAATGCAAATATTCGAGAAATTTGCATCCAAGAATTTCGATACCAGTTTTCGGATAACGATGTTAATGATGACAATTTAAACCGACATATTAATCGAATTGTAAATCCTTTTCGAGCAAATACAAATCACCTGATCGTTTTACAGCTCTGTCAGAAGGAGTTCTAAACCCGTTTGACACGATGCTAGATTTGTCCAATTTTCGTGCTATATCCATCATACACTTGACATTATACTAGAAAGTCGATCTAGTTTACTTCATAGATTTGGTCCTATTTTTAGATTCAACTTCCTTACTAGAAATGCAATGCGCATGTGTGAAATATAATAATAATAATAATCCCCTTTTAACATGGTTATTAGCCTTTTCGATACACTAGGGCTGTACGTGGCAAGCGCTACGAGCCGACCGCCTATTATTACCCCAGAATTTGACTTCCAGGTACTCATTCTTACAGCCTGAGTCGAGGTGTGGCCGTAAAAACGCCATCGATGTTATTGGCGCCGGCCGGGAATCGAACCCGGGCCCTTCAAGTTAGTAGTCTAGCAACCAACCCAATGAAATATAATGCCAACCAAAATTAAAAAGCTGGAAAGTGTATAAAATACTCATTGTTTTTATTGTAATAACATAACCTAATGCCAAAAGATAAATGTGCTTGAGTTGGCGGTGATATACTGATGAAGTTAATGCCATGACAGCTAGCATCGTGACAAACTGGCTTTAGAAAATATACGAACTAGTTTCAAATAAAGTTCGGTAATACAGCCGTTTACTGCTTTCATTTCCAGCTGTTCGCAGGCATGTAACTCGCATGCACAATGGTGGACAGCTTTGTCGGATTTTGTTTAATACTTGTAGACCTTTTGGCGGAATTAATTTTAATTTTATAAACTTATTGCTAAAAGTTAGTAAGTACAACTTTATATTTATATTACAGCACCCATATTGTTGTAAGTGCCTTCTCACTACATGCGTAATGAAATATACAATAATATAGTGATAATGTATTAATTTTAGTATGATAAATATTTATTTTCTATGTAAATATTGTTGTATAAGACAGAATCAGAATATCTTAATAGCCAGATGACTAATAAATACATATTACACTAAGTATTTAATTCAAAATAAATTAATAATGAAACCGGTAGTTGCCAAGTGGCGAATAAAGAAATAAATTGATTCAATGTCAACTTTTTCTAACCTTTGCTGAATCCTTGAAACATAGTGGAGTTATTAGCGTTACAAGACTAGTATCTAAATTACGAGTACTCCGTTACTTCTTTTCCAATAAATTTAATGCTGGAAGAATGTCTTTGGTACGTATCTCATTGTTTAGTAGTAAAATCACTACGCCACTGCAAATGTGTTAGCATGAACTACAGTATAAGCAAAGCGGTATTCGAAAATAGTTCGATTTTTCTAGCGAGCGGCTGGGACAATCATTGTGGAATTCATTGTACTTCCATCGTAAAATAATTTTGTTGCTCACTGTATATCTATTACTGCTTCTCCGGTTTTCGCGACTTCACTATTCGTAAATTTTATTATTCGCGTGTTAGATTTTACTAAATGAGGTTGGGTATCCGGGAGCAAATGACTCGGTTATTCGCAAACAGGAACGAACAAGTCGTAGCGTGGAAGTTGAACGATATAGACAAACAAGTGCAAGCAAGGTGCAAGCCTTTTCTTATCTACAGTTCCGAAAACCCACGTGCATTCAAAATAATCGACAGATTTGCTTTACCTGATGTGCTTTGGAGGTCCAATAAGAAGGTCCAGATGCCAGCTGTACTGTTCGTAGAATGGTTTAAGAATTGATTCTGTCCAGCGCTGACTCAATAATATCTCAGAAACGAAAATCTTACAAAAACCCATTCGTACCATCTGGAAATCCTAAATTTTAAATGCAGTAGAAGATACTAAAACGGCATAGGAAGTAAAGTGAGAAACATCGATTTTAATAGTGCTTGGAAAAAAATATAGCCCGAATGCTTTGACAGACGGGGACTGGTCACTGGGCGGGAAAGGTTTTGCCGACGTCAAGCTACGAGATAGAAGAAGTGATTGGGCACACGATGCTGAAATACCGATAGAAGAATTGTGTTCTTAACATGAGGAAACTATATTGGGAACGCAAGAAACGTCAGAGAACGTCGAAGACAAATTGACAATTAAAAACGTTTTCAGAATGGTGGACCAATTAAGTGAAGAGATTTGTAAAATTGACGATTACCGAGAACGCACTTCTAACTTACAAGGAACTTTAGAATGTTCACTTACTCCGTATAAAACTCGATGATAAACAAGCTAACAACAACAAGAGAAGAGAGACAAGAGAAGCTAAACAACCTAAGATTTCACACTTCAAACAGAAAAGCATGCAGTTTTGAGACGCAACTTATATATTATTACAACTAACGTGAAAATCTCAGTTTAATTTTTAATTTTCTAGTGATAGAACCCGAACCCCTTTATTTGTATTAAATTTACAATTTTGAATATTCGCGAACTTTTGTTGAAACGCATACCCCTCGCGAATACCGGGGAAGCAGTCTACGTTAAATAAAATCTACAAAACTATTTTAATGTAGAAAGTAGGCCTTCATTTTCATACGTTACCTGTACCTATATGTAATATTTTCCGTCCATATGAACACAATACATATTTCGTCTTTTCTTTCTGCCAATATTCCTTTAAAACTCCTTAGAACGGTAGTAAAAATCACTAAAAACTAAATAATTTTCGGTAAAACAGCATTTTAAGGATCTAAGTCGTCGGCTATCATCGGGCAATTATAAATCACTCCCCTTTCTACAGGGGCAGGTTCAAAACTAAACAGACCAAAACATCCGATATGTTTTATATAGATATTATGTACTCTGTTCACAGTATCTGATACAAATATGTATTTACGACGCACGAATTACAAATACGTAAGAAATAAAAAAAGATGGCTATAGTCCATAAAAGCAATATCTTAAAAGGTAAACTGGACTATAGCAATATAGTCCTACTTTTTGAATGACCTGTAAACATGAAATAATATAGTTAATTCATAGTGCGTTGTATATTCAACATTAACATTAACTTAACTTAATATTAACTTCCTATAAATAAAATATGTAGAGTTTTCTTATTAACTGACAACATATATTTGTTATGCCTGTTGAAAAATAAAACAAGGTGACGGCTTATTTTACTGTAAAATGTATGTATGCAGTATTAATACGTAGATGGCGCAATCTACATTAAAAGTACCTACACTTTGTAATTTTAAAGTTTTTGCCTGATCAATTTCAACAATACAAACAATAAAATTTCTTTATAAACCCATCTATATTTTTTTACATACAATTCCTGAAATTATCGCAAACTTTTTAAAACGATAAGATTTTATTATTATTGTTTACTGTTTCATTGTCATCTCGCTGGTAGCAAGCCTAGAATTCTTTATATAGTACAAAATAAACAGATATCTATCACTCGCGCGTCTTATAAATGTTTCTATCATACTGTGAACAGAGTATCTATATCAATTCTATCGCCGGCATTTTGATCTAGTTAGTTTTGGGTTTAGCCCTGTAGAAAGGAGTATACGTTATGAGTATTTGGCGCAGGCGTCCGACTCAAATCCCTAAACTGCGGCATTGCCTTATTTTCTAATCATAATGATATAACATAAATCTGCTAGGTGGTTATTTAAAATCAATGAATATCAAAATAGCCACGATGATTCCTTATTATGCAATATGAATACTTTAAAACATATCAAAGGAGGGTGAAGTCAAAAGTATTAATTTCTGTATTAATCTGTCACAAATACTATCTCAACTACCAATATGACATTAATATTCGTATAGAATGAAACAGTTATTAAACTAAACTGATTTACTAATTATTAGGGAAATATCGACTTGGTAAAATCGCTCTGAGAAAATGAGGATTTGGTGAGAAGCAACGACTGTTTAGGCAACTTATTAGTATCTTCAGTCTTGTTGGTTGCATACCGTACAGAGCATTTTGATTATTTTAATTTTATTACGCACTGCTCCAACATTAAATCTTTTCTACTTAAATGTAATATAATTTAAGCTGCTTTCCATTTGACCAAAAAGTCACAAAGTTTTAAAACGTAATTTTTTGAAATCCAGTTTTTCCTGGTGTACCTACCGCAGCTGCTTTTCAGGCGAGAGCAAAATACTCTGGAACATTCTGTTCTGGAGTAGTCCGCATCTTAACAGTTTGGAACACAGTGTGCGCATGCACGCTCCGCCCCGTAAGTGTAAAGCTCCGATAAATTCTTTGGTGCTTGAGGGGAAAGGGGTGGGTAAATACTAAGTAAGAAACATTTTGAATCTGGAACGCAAACGAGTGAATGGGAGTGTTCTAGAGTGCTCTGAAGTGCTCGCAGCGCGAGCATGGAAAGCAGCTCTGATGTTTGGTGTTTCACGTACTGCCTCGTTGACACATGCGCTTAACAAAATATATTTGAAATTGACAACCTGTGGTGATAATTCCAACGATAAAATTTTCGATCGATTTAATTAAAGAAAATATGCAAAAATATTAAACTGATGTTATATGCATAACTGATAAAAATTTGAAAAAACATTAAACTGATGTTTTTGCATATTTGCAAGATTTAGGTTATGTTCAATTCGGAAGAACAGAATATGTTCCAATTCAGTACGACAAACAAGACAAATAAAAAGCAGCATTAATTCACGCTTAATTTCAAGTTGTTAAAACACAATAACATCAAGACCATTTGAGTTTCTAAACATTCTATGTCCGTTTCTGCAAATCTAATTCCATATTTCCCTAACTAATTTACTAAAGAAATATAATCTAATAAAAGTATATTTACAAACAATACTATCACGCACTTTCAACGCCAATTTTATCAAGAACATTATCACAAGCAGTTTTCATACAATAAAAAGAAACATGAGGGTGTTTATTCGTTTTAAAAAATAGGTTCTCCATTTTTCCTTTCGTTATACATATCTATATACAATATTGTTTCGAAAATCTAAGGCATATGGTTATGATATGTAAATATTGAAACTCGTTTTTTATTGTTTCGTGTAAAAGTAAAATTTGGCGTTGAAATTGTGAAATTGAGAGAACCTACCAGAGCTGATTCACCACAATGCATTCAGTAATTTGTACATATATGTTTTTTTTAATCGGAAGAGTGACATAGTGAGCCCTTATTACAATAGGAAATTTTTATTGTACTCACTTTGAACCTAGCTTGTTGGCGAATTCATGAACGCAGCCATAAATGATTTACGTCGTTTTAAAAAAAGAGTACAGCTGAACATCTGCATGGCTGCAACGACGGTACCTGTCATCTCGTAAAACATATCAAATTTAATTGTGCACGTCTCTGAATTGAAGTGGCGGCACTACTCCGATTTAAAAAAACGCTGTATAGTTTATTATATTATAAATGATGCCCGTGTGTGGTGTAAATTACATACATTTCGGTATACATACATTAAGAAAATATCAGTGTTTCCTTTGATATTTTTATGTAATTTTATTTAACCAACTATATACAAATTGGTGTGATCGCAATCAGTTATATTTTTTATAATTTTACATCGAAATAATTTTAAAACAGATGTTTAATAAACAATTTAAATACGCTTAACTTAAAACCACTTTCACAAGTATAAGTAAGCTTACTGTTTACTTTTAGAAAAATCGAAAATAAAATATTAACTTCCATTTCCCATCGCATATATTCAGGTGCTAAATAACACCTGAATGATTTAATTTAATAAAGATTAATTAATCAAATAACATCAAATACTTGATTCAAGATGGTGTATAATTAGGCCCACAGTTGATTTTCATTTTTGGTAGCGGCAAAAGTGTAGCATTGTAGTTGTTTAATAACCGTAAAGCGTACAGGCTGCTCATTTTCTAGTTCCGTATATGGGTAACTTTCTTAATATTACAGATACAGAATCGGTTCAATGGACTAAATTGCTCAGAAAATAGAGTAATATTTGGTACTAGTGTCACATTTGTTATCCCGGGCAAGGTTTGTGAGATGGTCCAGAAAAATTGAAAGCTTCCAAAAGCTTCAACGTCAAACATGTTCACAACCCCTAAAGATAAAATAAAGGCGAGAACTGTTTCTGACATAGTGTTCTATGTAGAATCTAATAATGTCATTTAAAAATCCATGACACTCTTTGCTTTGGAGATATTATGCAAACTTGTATTCTTTTTAATGGAAATCATGATATAACATTTGGTATAGCTATTTCTTTTAGATTTTGATTTGCAGTGAAATAAGGAATTACTATTATATTAATTCATAAGTGGGCTTTGACTAACAAACACGGCAAACAAACACATGTAGTTGTCAAAAATTAAAGGCTGAGTAAGTTAGATGTATATCAAATAAGTCCTTTTGATAGTTTTTTTCAACAAATTCAGAAAATGTATAGCTACTAAGAAAAGAGTAACTCTATTTTCTGAGCAACTTTGACAATTTAACCGATTTTGTATCTTTAATATTAAGAAAGTTACCCATATACGGAGATAGAACATGGGCACCCTGCATAAAAAGAGCTAAAATGTAAAAGGTGGATACGTAAATATAAATTTTATCAGCATATAACGCCTGTTCGTAAATAAAAAGTAATAATATTATAGACAAAACACGAAACAGCATACATAGCATTAATGTTTAAATCAAAATTTATAATAATTATTATTATGATACGAGCATCCTGTATATTATAAAAAAAAAGTAACAGACCTATTCGCATTACGTTTTATTGCGAATAAATTTGATTTTGATTTTAAACCTGCCAAATATAAGCGTAAATTGTAAAGTAAATAGTAAAAGTAAAGCATTTTACTAGTATTAGATTAGAAGACGTTGCTTCGAATCCCACAGATGTCGTTAAATTTTTATTTTCTCTGTTTTTTCTTGTTTTTCATTTATAAAACTATCGGAAAATGTCAGTCTTTTCCATCAAAAAGGCATTAAAATTATCCTGTTTTAGGTATTTCAAATGATGTATTTATATTTATTGATTTATTTAAAGATTGTGTGCGCATCGTTCACAGTACTACAACTATTTATATCGTATATATATATATATATATATATATATATATATATATATATATATACAGGCTGGACTAAGTAATACAAACGAGAAGTACTGTATGGTCTTTTTCTTCTAACTATAAATCTAAGACGTTAAAATGGTGTTTAAATGATATATTAAAAAATACACACAGAATATTATTGAAATTTAAATTTGGCGACTCGATGAAAGAAAAATGACAGAATGGAGTCGTAACAGTTCGACACTACTTATTGTAGTAAAACGAAAACGCCAGTTATCAAAAGCAGTTAGGCCAGCCTGTACATATTGCGTGCTCAATATATATTTTATCTTCATTGTTTTTTGTCGGTTTTCCAAAAGAAATATATCTATTTTTACGATTTACTAATTGTAAGTTTGTATACACCGACACTATTATACATTATTAGGTACATAGAACAACAAATTTAATCTCCTCATTAATTTCAAGACGATTCGAGAAAGAAAATGTATGTTTGGGTATTAACTTTTTTCTTCTACATCTATTTCTTTTGAGATCCCAAGAAAGCTTGTTGATTCTATTTCATTTATAATACATTTCTCATTGAAAATCTTATATTATGTACACAGTTCTGGTTTGGGTCTTTAATGATCGTTTCTCAAAATGTTTTCTATTTCGTTTGATGAACGACTTTATTATTCGCAATACTAGGCATCCTGGATCAGAGCTTTGATGAGGAATTTCAACTGTTTTACACTACCGTATGGATTTGTACCGATGCAATCATAATATAATTCTGGTCCACAATATCGCGAATCTTACGAACGCAATCCAACAAAACTCATTGGTTTCCTTACATATAAAATTTGGTAGGCTAATTTACAATATATTACAAGCGGTTCCGTGCATCACCTCGGATATGAACATGGGCGTACCAGCGCCCAAGCCACCGTCGGTTTTTTCCTGTTCATTCTGCTCGTATTCGCAATCGAAGTAATGACTTTGACAATCGAAACACCGGCATTGGTCCGACATCTTGCAAGTGATGCCAAATTGTTTCGCGACGGCCTTGTACAATTCCTTGCTGGATTTGTGGAGAATTTCTGGTCCTTTGATCGGCGTCGCCGCGTCAGCTTGTGCTTGCAATCTGGTCTAAAGGGTAAAAAGATTTTTCAAAAAAGATGATGGAAAATTCATTAATATTACAAGGCAGAAGATAGTTGGATCTTTCCTACAATTTCTCATAATTTTGATGTTGAATTTGTTTGATGTTTATAACATAATTTACGAAGGAATTTAACTCTTCAATACTCACATTGGATGCATTGATCTGCGACATTTAATTTCTTCTATATTATTACTGGGCGTGGCATAGTGCTACCGGTCTACGTACCTTTGTGTTGCGTCGTTATGTACACATTGGCATATTCATATAAATATAAATATTCACAGTGGTCAATCTCAACTGTCTAAGGTTGGTATCAGAAAGGTTCCTAGATTAGTTATAAACTAGTTAATCTTTACTTAAATGCAAGATCCAAACAAAAAGAAAGTAAATATGAAGTAAGCTTATAACCAATCTAGACACAAGATGTGATTCTAATGGAGAATTTTTATCCGAAAACAACAATGTATCACAAGTATATCTTTACATAAGAAAAAATTCAAAAAAAGGGACTAAATAATTATTTAGTCGTGTGTAAAAATACCACGAGCATTCGAAACTGTTAGGCAGAAATAAACAATGTTGTGTGGAACGTAAAGACGATAATAATCGTGATTTATTATATGATACATACAACAACTGAACTGACATTAAAGTGACACCGCACGGCTCGCAACGACTGACTGTCCACTGTATGCAATCTGGTAATGAAATGAACTGATTGGCATGATAAGAAAAAGTAACTATATCGCAGAGAGATAAATATTAATCGAGAAATGTTGATTTATATATTTTGATCTACTGAAATGTATGTATGTGTAAAAAGAAACAATTTTAGACGTGTGGAATGGAATTCTTATGATGGATTTTCAAATACGTATTTCTATTTCTCATTTCTTCCCTGTATGTATAAATTATTACTGAAAATTGTTATTATTATTGTGAAACGTGTAATTATTATATAATATATTATAGAAGAGTCTCTAGTTTCCTTTTACCTATTCAATTTATTTATTTATTTACTTATGAGGTGAACTAACCAAAATAAAACTACACCTTTTTCAATACGTTTTTCACAACCTCCGTAATTACATAGAAGAGTAAGAACAATGCAGCGTCTGCAACGTAAACCAACTTGCATACATTCCTATTGATTTATAATTATTTAATGTGTATTGACGGTCTTACGTATGCCTATCTCTTACGCGCAGTCGGTAATGTAGGGCACTACACTTTTTGGGAGCAAATAATATTCCAGTAATGGGACTAATTAAAATGAGAATTTATAAAACAATAATACAACCAACAATCCTGTACGCGGCAGAAACAATGACAAGGAAGCAAGAGGAAGATCTGAAAATACAAGAACGGAAAATATTAAGAACAATACTAGGACCGATAAAAACTGAAAATAATGAATATAGGCGCAGAACAAATGATGAGGTAACAAACGAATTGGGAGGTATAGACGTGGTCAGAAAAATAAAACAACAGAGGGCAAGATGGTTGGGTCATGTGTGGATAGCTGGGAACAGAACTACAATTTACTACATCTTGGAATGGCAACCCAGAGGAAGAAAACGCCGTTGCCGTCGTAGGGCTACATGGCTGCAGGAGGTGCAGACAGAAACAAATGGAGAGACATATCCGAGAAGATATAAGCAGAAGTGAATGGGGATTGATCTACCCCGCAATTTTTTCCAGATCTAGAAAGCTTTAGAAGCGGCGATACCCCTTTGGGGTGACTAGCCACTATATAATAGTAAGCCAATATCGATTTGTTTTAGTCGACTGATTGGTTACTATAGTGTATTTGCTCTCTACTGTCTTTTAATGTCCTTGATCACTTCTTTTTACCATTACCCTCTCATCTAGTTTTCTCGTGATGTTAAGAATTCTCAAAATAATTTCTTCTTCATTCCAGTTTATATGTCCACACCATCTGAGATGAGATTTTATAAATTTACCTATGTCTTTCCCGTTGGATACAATTTATTTCAAAATTGATGAGTCTCCTCACTTCCTTTGGGCTATAAATTTGTCTTTTGAACACATTTAGTTTTTCTTATTCTTTGTTTGTTCGGTACATTGTTTCTGCGGCATTAGTTACAATTTTTTGTATTTATATCAATTCTGCTATGTTTCATCAGTAATTTATGTATGAACGCTACTATGTCGCGATTGTACCCTTTACGTAATTTCGATATTTTTATCATTGTTGGTTTTTATCATGGTGCCGAGATATTTGATCTGGTCTACCTCTTCAATTTTGTATTGACCTATTTGCCTTATCTTTGGTAAGTTCGTATTAACCTTGTTTTAATATATGGGTGTGAGACATGTACATTGACGAGACAACAAAGAAGCAAATACTCATTAAGCATCCCAAACGAAGTGTCTGAGAGGGGTAAAAGAGATAACGGTAAACGATAAAATAAGAATTGAGGAAGGAAGACAAGATTTGGGAGTCCAATCAGCATTAGAATTTATAGAATAATGAGTTAAGTTAGTGGGGGCGCTTACAATAGATGAAAAACAACAAGCACATGAGAAGAATTTGGAAAGCTGACACACGTAAACGTAGGATGAGGTAGGTCAAAGCTATTAGTATTTTGTTGTCATGGTATAATACACAAGCATTTACTTTCGTCGAAACTCCACTCGAGTTTTGGACATTTGATTTAACACATGCATAAAAATGGAAATGGAAAGTCATTTATGCATAAAATTACAATTGTAAAACCGTGCGTTCCGTTTCGAACGTGCCCATAAATACTAAATGGCATCATAGGAATTCCGGAGCAAAAACACAGTCATCGCTATCGAGACACGCGCGCCCAAGTCGATTTAAAATCTCGGCCGTGGCCCGCGTAATGGATTTATGTGTTTTCGAGCGATAACGGAACGAGAGAAAAGCGCTGCATCATCGCGACGCAAAATAATCATTGGGATATTGGGAATATTGATGGGTACACGGGCGGAACGGTTTTTAGAGCGAACTGGGGTGGGAATGCCCATACTCGAATGTAGTAGTAACGGATGAGTATTACGCCAGGCAGAAACACAGGCCAGCTCGTCTAGGGTCCGTTCCGAGAAAAAGCGTTCTGCCTCAATTTTACTCGGAACCCGCTACTGGCGCCACGAGATTCATTACGACCGTCAGGGATCCGCTAAAGGCGGTTATAAAATAGCGCTATCTCTACGTAGGCCTCTATCTTGTGTTTGTAACAACACTCACTCATTGTAAGTAGTATGGCATCTACGCCGACATGTATAGTTTTATAGATTTGGTTGGATGATATTATTTCTCTGGCGTTAAAAGATAATAATCTCGAAATGGAAAATCGGAAATATAAGGTTGGAATGAATTCGGAGCTAGCGGACTGCGCATAATCCTTCATAACGATGCTGTTGTTGCCAGGAAATATTTACAAGGAGTATTTAAGAGTATCTTAAAATAATAATTCATTCATAAACTTTAGAGATAATTGTTGAAACTCCATTATAACTTTAAGAAGAAACTGAAGATTTAAGTTTCCATTATTTATTTGTATGCCACTACAAATTTGTTTCACCATACCATCGCTTCATCAGGTGGATGGAATATCAGTATTACAGCGTACCCCCCTACTAAGTTTAAAATTGTAAATCGAAATTCTCCCCGCTTAAACTTAATCTTCAGTTTTTTTCTTAAATTTTAAAATAAATCAAAATAAAACCATATCATTAGCACCAAACGACAAATAAATGTAGATCACATGAAACACATTGAAAGGAATGAAAGTTTTAAATATCTGGGGGTGATTGTAAATGTAAGAAAGGAGAGGAGCGTCAAGATCAAAGAAAGGATGATTGGCGGGTGATTGAGTATATTGGAGATATCAGAGGCTGCTAAAAAAATTTTGTAGAAAAACTAAGCAAGGCAATAATCGGACCTATTGTTACCTATCCATCCGCAACGATGTGTCTAACATGCAACGATAAGGAAAAACTAAGAATAGTCGAAAAGAAAATATTAAGGAAATCCTAGCTCGATGTAGATTGAAGTGGACAAGCCTCTCGAATACTATGGAATCACGAACTTAGTAATGTGATGGAGGGAGAAGATATAGCAAATTACATGAAATACAAGGGCTAAGGTGGTTAGGGTACATACAGGATAGGGGGAAAGAGACAATAATCAAGGAAAGGGCTGGAAACCAACGAAGGAGATCTCAAAAGGGAGACCAAAGTCAAGATGTGAGGACTACGTACGAGTAGGCACAAGAAGATTGAAAATAACAAACTAAAAGAACCTAACCAACGTAATTAGAAGTAATTGGGAATGGCACAACATAATGAAGTGAAAAATGTATATTAGAAAGACTAAGAATATTGGAAGGAAGATATTAGAGAAGCCGTACGCCCAAAGCACATCGAAGAGAAGGAAGCTTATGGAATACTGTGGAACCACGAAATTAGTAGTATGATGGAAGTGAAATGAATAAAATCACATCGGCTGAGATGTATTGGGCACATAGGGAGAAGGGAAAGGAGACAACCATCAAGTAAAGATTGGAAAACAGCAGGGGAGAGATCAAATGGGAGACTCAAAGTAAGATGGGGGGACCAGCTACATGTAGACATAAAAAATGAAAATAGGAGGACCTGACGAAGTAATCAGAAGTGGACGAGAATGGGGCAACGTAATGGGTGAAATGAAAATTTTCTAACTATTAAGAGTATTCGAAAGGAAGGTATTAAGGGAAATCCTAGCCCCCAAGAAGATCGAAAGGAAGGAAACCTATCGAATGATATAGAACAACGGAGCCAGTAGTGTGAAGGAATACATAGTGAAACACATAAAAGCACAAGGGTTGATATGATTTGGGGGACATAGAGAGAAGAAGAGGAAAAGAGGCAATGATCAATTAAGGGACCGGAAACAACGCGGAAGAGATCAAGACAAGATTGGACGACAAGGTACGAGAAGACATAAGATAATTGGAACTAAAAAGCCTAACCAACGTAATCAGAGACGGCAGGAATGGACCAACATAATAGGTGAGATGAAAAATTAAATGAAAAATACCAACATTCGAATGATTTAATGAACAAGCGTACAAATTTACCAAATAACGCGGATCAGAGCTCTATTTAGAGCGGCCCTGTTTCGAAGAGGATTGGTGGTTGATATATATTTAAGAATAGGTGCATAATACCAAAATGAGGAAAACGGACTGAGTATGTTTTAGATATAGAAACTAGCACTGAAACACTCCACGCCGATTTCATAATCCCCCACTAAAGTTCCTTAAATGTAAAGAAGTTTACATACTTTAAAGGCAATTTAGTTATAAAGAAGCCTGTCACATGACTATGAAATCGGTGCAATGCCTTTGTTAATCATTTGACTTAGTCAGAAAATGCGAAGATCTACAGTATAACTTGCATGAGGAACTGGAAAACGTTAAAGAGTTGAAAATAAACCGAAATAAAACCAAAATAAAGATAGTACCAAGAAGATCTGAAAAAATAAGCCATACGTCCAGTTGTTATGAAAGAATGAAGATCAATTTGGCAACTTATTTCGCAGTAATTTAACATGTAGCTAGTAAAAGAAGAACTGTCAATGAAGACCAAAGTAAAAGCCCATAAATGCTCTGCCTGTCCTAATGATGACGTTCTGCACTGAATTGTAGGCTTTGAGCAATCATAAAAGGAAAGGAATCCAAACAAGTGAAATAAGGGCGTTAGGAAGAGTCGCTGGAGTCACTGGAGTTGGTCTATTGATCAGCCCAACCCCAGCGATTCTTCCCTATCGGGTGATGCTTATATGAAAGGCATTGTTTCTTATAAAATATATATAAACAGGTACGACAATAGAACGAAATTTGACGTAACAAAAATAATACCAGACATTTTTCTGGCTGAGAAAGGATTTAAATATTGGCAGGTGGAATATATCTTTGATATAATTTTCTCAAAATTGCAACTTCAGACATATCAATAAATTTTTCTGACATTGTATATTGATCTAAAGACCTTCCTGGGTATGTAACTGGGTAATTGTAAGTTCATTGTGTAACTGTACTCTTACAATAATAAATAAATCAATAATCTGGCTACCGTGAGTACTCTATTGTATAATTGTCTCAGGTCGCGCAGTTCAGGCAAAGTAATTCATGTACCATGTAATAAATTTTATACAAGTTTAATATTTAATAAGGGCAAATCAAATAACAAA